>JALGBA010003114.1:0-27079 GCA_023970755.1 Azemiops feae | reverse complement strand
AGGAATAGCAGCCACACAAGGAAATAAACCTTAACCCAAAGAGGGCAAAAAAGTCAGGCTTTCCTAACATATCACAAACTGTGTTGGTCATTTTGGGGGCAAAGTCATCAGAATGCAGCCTTACGTCGACCTAACTCTTTTCTAACCCCAAATTGGGTCAAAAGTCAGGCCGTAGTCTTTCTTTACCCAAAAGAGGGCAGAAAAGTCAGGCTTTCCCAAGATATGAAAGACTATTTTTGTTATTTTAGGGGCAAAGTCATCAGAATGCAGCCTTAGGTTCACCTTACTCTATTCTAACCCCAAAATGGGTCAAACCTAAGGCCCTAGTCTTTCCTTACCCAAAAGAGGGCAAAAATGTCCCTAAGGAGGCGGCTGGATGCCGGCAGGAGAGACTGATTGGGTCCAGCTGATTGGTGCTCCTGCCGGGAGCTGGAGGTGAACTGAAGAAAAGGGAGGGGGAGAGAGGAGAGGGTAAAAAAGAACGTGGTTTGGGTGGGGAAAGGGGAAAAAAGACACCAGGAAAGGTTTAATCGCTTTAAACAAATGTAATTAGTTTTACCCCTTTAATTCAGTCTGTCTGTGGCTTTTACAAAGTTTTCTTTGAAAGTAAACAGGCTTAATTAAAAGCTAAAGCTTTTCGCAATTGCCGGAGCCTTCCAGAACAGATTTGCAACATTGTGACACGTGACACGCCTGAGGCAGTTAAAGAGAAAAAAAACGGAGTTTCTGTTTCTTTATTTTCTTGCATTGCACTTGATTTCTGTGTCTTCAAGGGTACAGGGAAGGGATTGGGGGTGTTTGTGTGCACGTGGAAGAGCTCAGAAGGGCAAACCAGCTAACTCAGGAGTCTACAGACTTAGCAACTTTAAGACCTGTGGACTTCAACTCCCAGAATTCCTCAACCAGCCATGAGGGCTGAGGAATCCTGGGAGTTGAAGTCCACAAGTCTTAAAAGTGCCAGGTTTGAAGACCCCTGAACTAGCTGGTAGTGGTGCATATTAATAAACATGGATAAATTCATCATACATTTATCAGTGCAAAGAAAAGTAATTCAGTAAAGGAACAAAAGAGCATAGCCTGAGGGCATGCAAAGAGTGCCCTCCTGTGGTTATTTTGGCCATAGCGGCCAGAAAGGGACTACAAAGACCATCTATAGCACAGGGCTTGCAAACGGTGCCTTTCTGTGGTTATTTTGGCCATAGCGGCCTGACAGGGACTACAAAGACCATCTATAGCACAGGGCATGAAAAGGGTGCCCTACTGTGGTTATTTTATGCATAGCAGCCTGAAAGGGACTACAGCGACCATATATAACACAGGGCACGCAAAGACTGCGCTCCTGTGGTTGTTTTGGAATAGCAGCCACCCAAGGAAATAAACCTTACCCCAAAGAGGGCAAAAAAGTCAGGCTTTCCTAACATGTGTTGGTCACTGCGTTGGTCACTTTGGGACAAAGTCATCAGAATGCGGCTAAACCTCGACCTAACTCTCCTCTAACTGCAAAATGGGTCAAAAGTCAGGCCGTAGTCTCTCCTTACCCAAAAGAAGGCAAAAAAGTCAGGCTTTCCCAAGACGTGAAAGACTATGTTTGTTATTTGGGGGGGCAAAGTCATCAGAATGCAGCCTTACGTCGACCTAACTGTTTCCTAACCGCAAAGTGGGTCAAAAGTCAGGCCGTAGTCTCTCCTTACCCATAGAGGGCAAAAATGTCAGGCTTTCCTAAGGTATGAAAGACTATGTTGGTTATTTGGGGGACAAAGTCATCAGAATGACTTTATTATTATTATTACATTATTAGAAGCCTTGATATTAATCATAATAGAGCAATGGGAGGCCCAAGGGCTGCAGAACAGGCACAGAAGAAGGAAACCTGCTTCAAAACACTTAAACCGAGTTAAAAAGGCCTATGATGGCCTAAGTGCTAATGCTATGGGACAGAAAGCAGTGCCCTCCAGTGGACAAGGCAAGAATAGCAGCCACACAAGGAAATAAACCTTACCCCAAAGAGGGCAAAACAGTCAGGCTTTCCTAACATATCACAAACTGTGTTGGTCATTTTGGGGGCAAAGTCATCAGAATGCAGCCTTACGTCGACCTAACTCTTTTCTAACCCCAAAATGGGTCAAAAGTCAGGCCGTAGTCTTTCTTTACCCAAAAGAGGGCAGAAAGGTCAGGCTTTCCCAAGATATGAAAGACTATTTTTGTTATTTTAGGGGTAAAGTCATCAGAATGCAGCCTTAGGTTCACCTTACTCTATTCTAACCCCAAAAGGGGTCAAACCTAAGGCCCTATTCCTTCCTTACCCAAAAGAGGGCAAAAAAGTCCCTAAGGAGGCGGCTGGATGCCGGCAGGAGAGACTGATTGGGTCCAGCTGATTGGTGCTCCTGCCGGGAGCTGGAGGTGAACTGAAGAAAAGGGAGGGGGAGAGAGGAGAGGGTAAAAAAGAACGTGGTTTGGGTGGGGAAAGGGGAAAAAAGACACCAGGAAAGGTTTAATCGCTTTAAACAAATGTAATTAGTTTTACCCCCTTTAATTCAGTCTGTCTGTGGCTTTTACAAAGTTTTCTTTGAAAGTAAACAGGCTTAATTAAAAGCTAAAGCTTTTCGCAATTGCCGGAACCTTCCAGAACAGATTTGTAACATTGTGACACGTGACACGCCTGAGGCAGTTAAAGAGAAAAAAAACGGAGTTTCTGTTTCTTTAATTTCTTGCTTTGCACTTGATTTCTGTGTCTTTAAGGGTACAGGGAAGGGATTGGGGGGGTGTTTGTGTGCACGTGGAAGAGCTCAGAAGGGCAACCCAGCTAACTCAGGAGTCTACAGACTTAGCAACTTTAAGACCTGTGGACTTCAACTCCCAGAATTCCTCAACCAGCCATGAGGGCTGAGGAACCTGGGAGTTGAAGTCCAAAAGTCTTAAAAGTGCCAAGTTTGAGACCCCTGAAATAGCTGGTAGTGGTGCATATAATAAACTGGATAAATTCATCATTAACATTATCAGTGCAAGGAAAAGTAAGTCAGTAAGGAACAAAAGAGCAAGCCTTCGAGGGCATGCAAAAAGCGTGACCTCCTGTGGTTATTTTGGCCATAGCGGCCAAGAAAGGGACTACAAAGAACATCTATGCACAGGGCTGCAAAACGGTGCCTTCTGTGGTTATGTTGGCATAGCGCCTGCAGGGACTACAAAGACCATCTATAGCACAGGGCATGAAAAGGGTGCCCTACTGTGATTATTTTATGTATAGCAGCCTGAAAGGGAATACAGCGACCCTATATAACACAGGGCACGCAAAGACTGCGCTCCTGTGGTTGTTTTGGAATAGCAGCCACCCAAAGAAATAAACCTTACCCCAAAGAGGGCAAAAATGTCAGGCTTTCCTAACATGTGTTGGTCACTGCGTTGGTCATTTTGGGACAAAGTCATCAGAATGCGGCTAAACCTCAACCTAACTCTCCTCTAACTGCAAAATGGGTCAAAAGTCAGGCCGTAGTCTCTCCTTACCCAAAAGAGGGCAAAAATGTCAGGCTTTCCCAAGACATGAAAGACTATGTTTGTTATTTGGGGGGGCAAAGTCATCAGAATGCAGCCTTACGTCGACCTAACTGTTTCCTAACCGCAAAGTGGGTCAAAAGTCAGGCCGTAGTCTCTCCTTACCCATAGAGGGCAAAAATGTCAGGCTTTCCTAAGGTATGAAAGACTATGTTGGTTATTTGGGGGGCAAAGTCATCAGAATGACTTTATTATTATTATTACATTATTAGAAGCCTTGATATTAATCATAATAGAGCAACGGGAGGCCCAAGGGCTGCAGAACAGGCACAGAAGAAGGAAACCTGCTTCAAAACACTTAAACCGAGTTAAAAAGGCCTATGATGGCCTAAGTGCTAATGCTATGGGACAGAAAGCAGTGCCCTCCAGTGGACAAGGCAGGAATAGCAGCCACACAAGGAAATAAACCTTACCCCAAAGAGGGCAAAACAGTCAGGCTTTCCTAACATATCACAAACTGTGTTGGTCATTTTGGGGGCAAAGTCATCATAATGCAGCCTTACCTTGACCTAACTCTTTTCTAACCCCCAAATGGGTCAAAAGTCAGGCCGTAGTCTTTCTTTACCCAAAAGAGGGCAGAAAAGTCAGGCTTTCCCAAGATATGAAAGACTATTTTTGTTATTTTAGGGGCAAAGTCATCAGAAAGCAGCCTTAGGTTCACCTTACTCTATTCTAACCCCAAAATGGGTCAAACCTAAGGCCCTAGTCTTTCCTTACCCAAAAGAGGGCAAAAAAGTCCCTAAGGAGGCGGCTGGATGCCGGCAGCAGAGACTGATTGGGTCCAGCTGATTGGTGCTCCTGCCGGGAGCTGGAGGTGAACTGAAGAAAAGGGAGGGGGAGAGAGGAGAGGGTAAAAAAGAACGTGGTTTGGGTGGGGAAAGGGGAAAAAAGACACCAGGAAAGGTTTAATCGCTTTAAACAAATGTAATTAGTTTTACCCCTTTAATTCAGTCTGTCTGTGGCTTTTACAAAGTTTTCTTTGAAAGTAAACAGGCTTAATTAAAAGCTAAAGCTTTTCGCAATTGCCGGAAACTTCCAGAACAGATTTCCAACATTGTGACACGTGACACGCCTGAGGCAGTTAAAGAGAAAAAAACACTTTCTGTTTCTTTATTTTCTTGCATTGCACTTGATTTCTGTGTCTTTAAGGGTACAGGGAAGGGATTGGGGGGTGTTTGTGTGCACGTGGAAGAGCTCAGAAGGGCAAACCAGCTAACTCAGGAGTCTACAGACTTAGCAACTTTAAGACCTGTGGACTTCAACTCCCAGAATTCCTCAACCAACCAGCCATGAGGGCTGAGGAATCCTGGGAGTTGAAGTCCACAAGTCTTAAAAGTGCCAAGTTTGAAGACCCCTGAACTAGATGGTAGTGGTGCATATTAATAAACATGGATAAATTATCATACATTTATCAGTGCAAAGGAAAAGTATTCAGTAAAGGAACAAAGAGCATAGCTGAGTCGCATTGCAAAGAGTCCTCCTGTGGTATTTTGCCATAGCGGCCCAGAAAATGGTACTACAAAGACCATCATAGCACAGCTTGCAAACGGTGGCTTCATGTGGTTATTTTGGACATAGCGGCCTGACAGGGACTACAAAGACCATCTATAGCACAGGGCATGTAAAGAGAGCCTACCTGTGGTTATTTTGGGCATAGCGGCCTGACAGGACTACAAAGACCATCTATAGCACAGGGCATGAAAATGGTGCCCTACTGTGATTATTTTATGTATAGCAGCCTGAAAGGGACTACAGCGACCATATATAACACAGGGCACGCAAAGACTGCGCTCCTGTGGTTGTTTTGGAATAGCGCACCCAAGGAAATAAACCTATTACCCAAAGAGTGTCAAAAAAGTCAGGGCTGTCCTAACATGTGTTGGTCACTGCGTTGGTTCATTTTGGACAAAGTCATCAGAATGGGCTAAACTTCGACCTAACTCTCCTTAACTGCAAATGGGTCAAAAGTCAGGCGTAGTCTCTCCTTTACCCAAAAGAGGGCAAAAAAGTCAGGCTTTCACAAGGACATGAAAGACTATGTTTGTTATTTGGGGGGGCAAAGTCATCAGAATGCAGCCTTACGTCAAACTAACTGTTTCCTAACCGCAAAGTGGGTCAAAAGTCAGGCCGTAGTCTCTCCTTACCCATAGAGGGCAAAAATGTCAGTCTTTCCTAAGGTATGAAAGACTATGTTGGTTATTTGGGGGGCAAAGTCATCAGAATGACTTTATTATTATTATTACATTATTAGAAGCCTTGATATTAATCATAATAGAGCAACGGGAGGCCCAAGGGCTGCAGAACAGGCACAGAGAAGGAAACCTGCTTCAAAACACTTAAACCGAGTTAAAAAGGCCTATGATGGCCTAAGTGCTAATGCTATGGAACAGAAACAGTGCCCTCCAGTGGACAAGGCAGGAATAGCAGCCACACAAGGAAATAAACCTTACTCCAAAGAGGGCAAAAAAGTCAGGCTTTCC
Source organism: Azemiops feae (assembly GCA_023970755.1). NCBI lineage: Eukaryota > Metazoa > Chordata > Lepidosauria > Squamata > Viperidae > Azemiops > Azemiops feae. Next base: position 21,050 of record JALGBA010003114.1, on the reverse strand, counting down.
TAACATATCACAAACTGTGTTGGTCATTTTGGGGGCAAAGTCATCAGAATGCAGCCTTACATCGACCTAACTCTTTTCTAACCCCAAAATGGGTCAAAAGTCAGGCCGTAGTCTTTCTTTACCAAAAGAGGGCAGAAAAGTCAGGCTTTCCCAAGATATGAAAGACTATTTTTGTTATTGTAGGGGCAAAGTCATCAGAATGCAGCCTTAGGTTCACCTTACTCTATTCTAACCTCAAAATGGGTCAAACCTAAGGCCCTAGTCTTTCCTTACCCAAAAGAGGGCAAAAAAGTCCCTAAGGAGGCGGCTGGATGCCGGCAGGAGAGACTGATTGGGTCCAGCTGATTGGTGCTCCTGCCGGGAGCTGGAGGTGAACTGAAGAAAAGGGAGGGGGAGAGAGGAGAGGGTAAAAAAGAACGTGGTTTGGGTGGGGAAAGGGGGAAAAAGACACCAGGAAAGGTTTAATCGCTTTAAACAAATGTAATTAGTTTTACCCCCTTTAATTCAGTCTGTTTGTGGCTTTTACAAAGTTTTCTTTGAAAGTAAACAGGCTTAATTAAAAGCTAAAGCTTTTCGCAATTGCCGGAACCTTCCAGAACAGATTTCCAAGATTGTGACACGTGACACGCCTGAGGCAGTTAAAGAGAAAAAAAACAGACTTTCTGTTTCTTTATTTTCTTGCATTGCCCTTGATTTCTGTGTCTTTAAGGGTACAGGGAAGGGATTGGGGGGTGTTGTGTGCACGTGGAAAGAGCTCAGAAGGGCACAAAACAGCTACTCAGGGAGTTACAGACTTAGCCAACTTAAGACATGTGGACTTCAACTCCCAGAATCCTCAACAAGCATGAGGGCTGAGGAATCCTTGGAGTTGAAAGTCCACAAGTCTAAAAGTTACAAGTTTGAAGGACCCTGAATAGCTGGTAGTGGTGCATTATTAATAAACATGGATAAATTCATCATACATTTATCAGTGAAAAGGAAAAGTAATTCAGTAAAGGAACAAAAGAGCATAGCCTGAGGGCATGCAAAGAGTGCCCTCCTGTGGTTATTTTGGCCATAGCGGCCAGAAAGGGACTACAAAGACCATCTATAGCACAGGGCATGTAAAGAGAGCCTACCTGTGGTTATTTTGGGCATAGCGGCCTGACAGGACTACAAAGACCATCTATAGCACAGGGCATGAAAAGGGTGCCCTACCGTGATTATTTTATGTATAGCAGCCTGAAAGGGACTACAGCGACCATATATAACACAGGGCACGCAAAGACTGCGACTCCCTTGTGGTTGTTTGGAATAGCATAGCCACCCAAGGAAATAAACCTTACCCCAAAGAGGGCAAAAAAGTCAGGCTTTCCTAACATGTGTTGGTCACGGCGTTGGTCATTTTGGGACAAAGTCATCAGAATGCGGCTAAACCTCGACCTAACTCTCCTCTAACTGCAAAATGGGTCAAAAGTCAGGCCGTAGTCTCTCCTTACGCAAAAGAGGGCAAAAAAGTCAGGCTTTCCCAAGACATGAAAGACTATGTTTGTTATTTGGGGGGGCAAAGTCATCAGAATGCAGCCTTACGTCGACCTAACTGTTTCCTAACCGCAAAGTGGGTCAAAAGTCAGGCCGTAGTCTCTCCTTACCCATAGAGGGCAAAAAAGTCAGGCTTTCCCAAGACATGAGAAAGACTATGTTGGTTATTTGGGGGGCAAAGTCATCAGAATGACTTTATTATTATTATTACATTATTAGAAGCCTTGATATTAATCCTAATAGAGCAACGGGAGGCCCAAGGGCTGCAGAACAGGCACAGAAGAAGGAAACCTGCTTCAAAACACTTAAACCGAGTTAAAAAGGCCTATGATGGCCTAAGTGCTAATGCTATGGGACAGAAAGCAGTGCCCTCCAGTGGACAAGGCAGAAATAGCAGCCACACAAGGAAATAAACCTTACCCCAAAGAGGGCAAAAAAGTCAGGCTTTCCTAACATATCACAAACTGTGTTGTCATTTTGGGGGCAAAGTCAGCAAGAATGCGCCTTACGTCCCTAACTTCTTATTCTAACACCAAAATGGGTTCAAAAGTCAGGCCGTATTCTTTCTTACCCAAAGAGGGCAGAAAAGTCAGCTTTTCCAAGATATGAAAGACTTTTTTGTTATTTTAGGCAACAGGCCATCAGAATGCAGCCTTAGGTCACCTTACTCTATTCTAACCCCAAAATGTCAACCTAATGAGGCCCTATTCTTTCCCTTACCCAAAGAGGGCAAAACAGGGGTCCCTAAGGAGGCGGCTGATGCCGCAGGAGAAGACTGATTGGGTCCAGCTGATTTGGTGCTCCTGCCGTAGCTGGAGGTGAACTGAAGAAAAGGAGGGGGAGAGAGGGAGAGGGTATAAAGAACGTGGTTTGGGTGGGGAAAGGGGAAAAAAGACACCAGGAAAGGTTTAAACGCTTTAAACAAATGTAATTAGTTTTACCCCTTTAATTCAGTCTGTCTGTGGCTTTTACAAAGTTTTCTTTGAAAGTAAACAGGCTTAATTAAAAGCTAAAGCTTTTGGCAATTGCCGGAACCTTCCAGAACCTTCCAGAACAGATTTGCAACATTGTGACACGTGACACGCCTGAGGCAGTTAAAGAGAAAAAAACGGAGTTTCTGTTTCTTTATTTTCTTGCATTGCACTTGATTTCTGTGTCTTTAAGGGTACAGGGAAGGGATTGGGGGGTGTTTGTGTGCACGTGGAAGAGCTCAGAAGGGCAAACCAGCTAACTCAGTAGTCTACAGACTTAGCAACTTTAAGACCTGTGGACTTCAACTCCCAGAATTCCTCAACCAGCCATGAGGGCTGAGGAATCCTGGGAGTTGAAGTCCACAAGTCTTAAAAGTGCAAGTTTGAAGACCCCTGAACTAGCTGTAGTGGTGCATATTAATAAACATGGATAAATTTATCATACATTTATCAGTGCAAAGAAAAGGAATTCAGTAAAGGAACAAAAGAGCATAGCATGAGGGCATGCAAAGAGTGCCCTCCTGTGGTTATTTTGGCCATAGCGGCCAGAAAGGGACTACAAAAATCTATAGCACAGGGCTATAGCACAGGGACTATCTATAGCACAGGGCAGGGGTGCCCTACTGTGGTTATTTTATGTATAGCAGCCTGAAGGGACTACAGCGACCATATATAACACAGGGCACGCAAAGACTGCGCTCCTGTGGTTGTTTTGGAATAGCAGCCACCCAAGGAAATAAACCTTACCCCAAAGAGGGCAAAAAAGTCAGGGCTTTCTAAAATGTGTTGGTCACTGCGTTGGTCATTTGGGGACAAAGTCATCAGAATGCGGCATTACCTCGACCTAACTCTCCTCTAACCGCAAAATGGGTCAAAAGTCAGGCCGTAGTCTCTCCTTACCCAAAAGAGGGCAAAAAAGTCAGGCTTTCCCAAGACATGAAAGACTATGTTTGTTATTTGGGGGGGCAAAGTCATCAGAATGCAGCCTACGTCGACCTAACTGTTTCCTAACGCAAAGTGGGTCAAAAGTCAGGCCGTAGTCTCTCCTTACCCATAGAGGGCAAAAATGTCAGGCTTTCCTAAGGTATGAAAGACTATGTTGGTTATTTGGGGGGCAAAGTCATCAGAATGACTTTATTATTATTATTACATTATTAGAAGCCTTGATATTAATCATAATAGAGCAACGGGAGGCCCAAGGGCTGCAGAACAGGCACAGAAGAAGGAAACCTGCTTCAAAACACTTAAACCGAGTTAAAAAGGCCTATGATGGCCTAAGTGCTAATGCTATGGGACAGAAAGCAGTGCCCTCCAGTGGACAAGGCAGGAATAGCAGCCACACAAGGAAATAAACCTTACCCAAAGAGGGCAAAAAAAGTCAGGCTTTCCTAACATATCACAAACTGTGTTGGTCATTTTGGGGCAAAGTCATCAGAATGCAGCCTTACGTCGACCTAACTCTTTTCTAACCCCAAAATGGGTCAAAAGTCAGGCCGTAGTCTTTCTTTACCCAAAAGAGGGCAGAAAAGTCAGGCTTTCCCAAGATATGAAAGACTATTTTTGTTATTTTAGGGGCAAAGTCATCAGAATGCAGCCTTAGGTTCACCTTACTCTATTTCTAACCCAAATGGGTCAAACCTAAGGCCCTAGTCTTTCTTACCCAAAAGAGGGCAAAAAAGTCCCTAAGGAGGCGGCTGGATGCCGGCAGGAGAGACTGATTGGGTCCAGCTGATTGGTGCTCCTGCCGGGAGCTGGAGGTGAACTGAAGAAAAGGGAGGGGGGAGAGAGGAGAGGGTATAAAAGAACGTGGTTTGGGTGGGGAAAGGGGAAAAAAAGACACCAGGAAAGGTTTAAACGCTTTAAACAAATGTAATAGTTTTACCCCTTTAATTCAGTCTGTCTGTGGCTTTACAAAGTTTTCTTGAAAGTAAACAGGCTTAATTAAAAGCTAAAGCTTTTGGCATTGCCGGAACCTTCCAGAACCTTCCAGAACAGATTTGCAACATTGTGACACGTGACACGCCTGAGGCAGTTAAAGAGAAAAAAAACGGAGTTTCTGTTCTTTATTTTCTTGCATTGCACTTGATTTCTGTGTCTTTAAGGGTACAGGGAAGGGATTGGGGGTGTTTTGTGTGCACGTGGAAGAGCTCAGAAGGGCAAACCAGCTAACTCAGGAGTCTACAGACTTAGCAACTTTAAAGACCTGTGGACTTCAACTCCAGAATTCCTCAACCAGCCATGAGGGCTGAGGAATCCTGGGAGTTGAAGTCCACAAGTCTTAAAGTGCCAAGTTTGAAGACCCCTGAACTAGCTGGTAGTGGTGCATATTAATAAACATGGATAAATTTATCATACATTTATCAGTGCAAGGAAAAAATTCAGTAAAGGAACAAAAGAGCATAGCATGAGGGCATGCAAAGAGTGCCCTCCTGTGGTTATTTTGGCCATAGCGGCCAGAAAGGGACTACAAAGACCATCTATAGCACAGGGCTTGCAAACGGTGCCTTCCTGTGGTTATTTTGGCCATAGCGGCCTGACAGGGACTACAAAGACCATCTATAGCACAGGGCATGAAAAGGGTGCCCTACTGTGGTTATTTTATGTATAGCAGCCTGAAAGGGACTACAGCGACCAATATAACACAGGGCACGCAAAGACTGCGCTCCTGTGGTTCTTTTGGAATAGCAGCCACCCAAGGAAATAAACCTTACCCCAAAGAGGGCAAAAAAGTCAGGCTTTCCTAAAATGTGTTGGTCACTGCGTTGGTCATTTTGGGACAAAGTCATCAGAATGATTACCTCGACCTAACTCTCCTCTATATCAAAAGTCAGGTTGGTGTTGGGGTCTCAAACCCAAAAGAGGCAAAAAAGTCAGGCTTTCCAAGACATGAAAGACTATGTTTGTTATTTGGGGGGGCAAAAGTCATCAGAATGCAGCCTTACGTCGACCTAACTGTTCCTAACCGCAAAGTGGGTCAAAAGTCAGGCCGTAGTCTCTCCTACCATAGAGGGCAAAAATGTCAGGCTTTCCTAAGGTATGAAGACTATGTTGGTTATTTGGGGGGCAAAGTCATCAGAATGACTTTATTATTATATTACATTATTAGAAGCCTTGATATTAATCATAATAGAGCAACGGGAGGCCCAAGGGCTGCAGAACAGGCACAGAAGAAGGAAACTGCTTCAAAACACTTAAACCGAGTTAAAAAGGCCTATGATGGCCTAAGTGCTAATGCTATGCAGAAAGCAGTGCCCTCAGTGGACAAGGCAGGAATAGCAGCCACACAAGGAAATAACCTTACCCCAAAGAGGGCAAAAAAGTCAGGCTTTCCTAACATCCACAAACTGTGTTGGTCATTTTGGGGGCAAAGTCATCAGAATGCAGCCTTACGTCGACCTAACTCTTTTCTAACCCAAAATGGGTCAAAAGTCAGGCCGTAGTCTTTCCTTTACCCAAAAGAGGGCAGAAAAGTCAGGCTTTCCCAAGATATGAAAGACTATTTTTGTTATTTTAGGGGCAAAGTCATCAGAATGCAGCCTTAGGTTCACCTTACTCTATTCTAACCCCAAAATGGGTCAAACCTAAGGCCCTAGTCTTTCCCTACCCAAAAGAGGGCAAAAAAGTCCCTAAGGAGGCGGCTGGATGCCGGCCGGAGAGACTGATTGGGTCCAGCGGATGGTGCTCCTCGGGAGCTGGAGGTGAACTGAAGAAAAGGGAGGGGGAAGAGCGAAGGGTATAAAAGAACGTGGTTTGGGTGGGGAAAGGGAAAAAAAGACACCAGGAAAGGTTTAAACGCTTTAAACAAATGTAATTAGTTTTACCCCCTTTAATTCAGTCTGTCTGTGGCTTTTACAAAGTTTTCTTTGAAAGTAAACAGGCTTAATTAAAAGCTAAAGCTTTTCGCAATTGCTGGAACCTTCCAGAACAGATTTCCAACATTGTGACACGTGACACGCCTGAGTCAGTTAAAGAGAAAAAAAACAGACTTTCTGTTTCTTTATTTTCTTGCATTGCACTTGATTTCTGTGTCTTTAAGGGTACAGGGAAGGGATTGGGGGGTGTTTGTGTGCACGTGGAAGAGCTCAGAAGGGCAAACCAGCTAACTCAGGAGTCTACAGACTTAGCACTTTAAGACCTGTGGACATTCACTCCAGACTTCCTCAACCAGTCAAGAGGGCTGAGGAATCCTGGAGTTGAAGTCCACAATTCTTAAAAGTGCCGAGTTTGAAGACCCCTGAACTAGCTGTATTGGTGCATATTAAATAAACATGTAAATTTATCATACATTTATCAGTGCAAGGAAAAGTAATTTCAGTAAAGGAAAAAAAGAGCATAGCATGAGGCATGCCAGAGGCCCTCCTGTGGTATTTTGGCATAAGCGGCCAGAAAGTGACTACAAATACCATCATAGCACAGGGCATGAAAGGGTGCCCTACTGTGGTTATTTTATGTATAGCGCCTGAAGGGACTACAGCGACCAATAATACACAGGCAACGCAAAGACTGCGCTCCTGTGGTTGTTTTGGAATAGCAGCCACCCAAGGAAATAAACCTTACCCAAAGAGGGCAAAAAAGTCAGGCTTTTCTAAAATGTGTTGTCACTCTGCGTTGGTCATTTGGGTACAGTCATCATGAAGTGCGGCATTACCTCGACCTAACTCTCCTCTACCTCAAAATGGTTCAAAGTCAAGGCCGTAGTCTCTCCTTACCCAACAGAGGCAAAAAGTTCAGGCTTTCCCAAGACTTGAAAGCTATTTTTGTTATTTGGGGGGGCAAGTCAGCAGAATGCAGCGCTTACTTCGACCTAAACTGTTTTCCTAACCGCAAAGTGGGTCCAAGTCGGCCGTAGTCTCTCCTTACCCACAGAGGGCAAAAATGTCAGGCTTTCCTAAGTTATGAAAGACTATGTTGGTTATTTGGGGGGCAAAGTCATCAGAATGACTTTATTATTATTATTACATTATTAGAAGCCTTGATATTAATCATAATAGAGCAACGGGAGGCCCAAGGGCTGCAGAACAGGCACAGAAGAAGGAAACCTGCTTCAAAACACTTAAACCGAGTTAAAAGGCCTATGATGGCCTAAGTGCTAATGCTATGGGACAGAAAGCAGTGCCCTCCAGTGGACAACGCAGGAATAGCAGCCACACAAGGAAATAAACCTTACCCCAAAGATGGCAAAAAAGTCAGGCTTTCCTAACATATCACAAACTGTGTTGGTCATTTTGGGGGCAAAGTCATCAGAATGCAGCCTTACGTCGACCTAACTCTTTTCTAACCCCAAAATGGGTCAAAAGTCAGGCCGTAGTCTTTCTTTACCCAAAAGAGGGCAAAAGGTCAAACCATCAGAGGAGGCGGCCTGGATGCCGGCAGGAGAGACTGATTGGGTCCAGCTGATTGGTGCTCCTGCCGGGAGCTGGAGGTGAACTGAAGAAAAGGGAGGGGGAGAGAGGAAGGGTATAAAAGAACGTGGTTTGGGTGGGGAAAGGGGAAAAAAGACACCAGGAAAGGTTTAAACGCTTTAAACAAATGTAATTAGTTTTACCCCTTTAATTCAGTCTGTCTGTGCTTTTACAAAGTTTTCTTTGAAAGTAAACAGGCTTAATTAAAAAGCTAAAGCTTTGGCAATTGCCGAACCTTCCAGAACCTTCCAGAACAGATTTGCAACATTGTGACACGTGACACGCCTGAGGCAGTTAAAGAGAAAAAAAACGGAGTTTCTGTTTCTTTATTTTCTTGCATTGCACTTGATTTCTGTGTCTTAAGGGTACAGGAAGGGATTGGGGGGTGTTTGTGTGCACGTGGAAGAGCTCAGAAGGGCAAACCAGCTAACTCAGGAGTCTACAGACTAGCAACTTTAAGACCTGTGGACTTCAACTCCAGAATTCCTCAACCAGCCATGAGGGCTGAGGAATCCTGGGAGTTGAAGTCCACAAGTCTTAAAAGTGCAAGTTTGAAGACCCCTGAACTAGCTGTAGTGGTGCATATTAATAAACATGGATAAATTTATCATACATTTATCAGTGCAAAGAAAAGGAATTCAGTAAAGGAACAAAAGAGCATAGCATGAGGGCATGCAAAGAGTGCCCTCCTGTGGTTATTTTGGCCATAGCGGCCAGAAAGGGACTACAAAAATCTATAGCACAGGGCTATAGCACAGGGACTATCTATAGCACAGGGCAGGGGTGCCCTACTGTGGTTATTTTATGTATAGCAGCCTGAAGGGACTACAGCGACCATATATAACACAGGGCACGCAAAGACTGCGCTCCTGTGGTTGTTTTGGAATAGCAGCCACCCAAGGAAATAAACCTTACCCCAAAGAGGGCAAAAAAGTCAGGGCTTTCTAAAATGTGTTGGTCACTGCGTTGGTCATTTGGGGACAAAGTCATCAGAATGCGGCATTACCTCGACCTAACTCTCCTCTAACCGCAAAATGGGTCAAAAGTCAGGCCGTAGTCTCTCCTTACCCAAAAGAGGGCCAAAAAAGTCAGGCTTTCCCAAGACATGAAAGACTATGTTTGTTATTTCGGGGGGCAAAGTCATCAGAATGCAGCCTTACGTCGACCTAACTGTTTCCTAACCGCAAAGTGGGTCAAAAGTCAGCCGTAGTCTCTCCTTACCCATAGAGGGCAAAAATGTCAGGCTTTCCTAAGGTATGAAAGACTATGTTGGTTATTTGGGGGGCAAAGTCATCAGAATGACTTTATTATTATTATTACATTATTAGAAGCCTTGATATTAATCCTAATAGAGCAACGGGAGGCCCAAGGCCTGCAGAACAGGCACAGAAGAAGGAAACCTGCTTCAAAACACTTAAACCGAGTTAAAAAGGCCTATGATGGCCCTAATGCTAAATGCTATGGACAGAAAGCAGTGCCCTCCATGACAAGGCAGGAAATAGCATCCACACAGGATAACCTTACCCCAAAGAGGGCAAAAAAGTCAGGCCTTTCCTAACATCCACAAACTGTGGTTGGTCATTTTGGGGGCAAAGTCATCAAGATGCAGCCTTATCGTCGACCTACACTCTTCTAACCCCAAAATGGGTCAGACGTCAATGGCCGTAGTCTTTCTTTTACCCAAAAGAAGGGCAACAAGTCAGGCTTTCCCCAGATTGAACGACTATTTTTTGGTTATTTTAAGGGGCAAGTCATCAGAGAGCAGCCTTAGGTCACCTTAACTCTATTCTAACCCCAAAATGGTCAAACCTAATGCCCTAAGTCTTTCCGTATACCCAAAAGAGTGCAAAAAAGTCCCTAAGGAGGCGGCTGATTCCGGCCGGAGACGACTGATTGGTCCAGCTGATGTGCCGTCCTGCCCGGGAGCTGGAGGTGAACTGAAGAGAAGGGAGGGGGGAGAGAGGCGAGGGGTAATAAAAAACGTGGTTTGGTGGGGAAAGGGGAAAAAGACCAACCATGAAAGGTTAAAACGCTTGAAACAAATGTAATTAGTTTTTTACCCGCTTTAATTCGTCCTGTCTGTGCTTTCCAAATTTTCTTCTTTGAAAGTAAACAGGCTTAATAAAAGCTAAAGCTTTGTGGCATTGCCGGAACTTCCAGAACCTCCTAACAATTTGCAACATTGTGACACGTGACAGGCCTGAGGCGTTAAAAGAGAAAAAAAACGGAGTTTCTGTTTCTTTATTTTCTGCATTGCACTTGATTTCTGTGTCTTTAAGGGTACAGGGAAGGGATTGGGGGGTGTTTGTGTGCACGTGGAAGAGCTCAGAAGGGCAAACCAGCTAACTCAGGAGTCTACAGACTTAGCAACTTTAAGACCTGTGGACTTCAACTCCCATAATTCCTCAACCAGCCATGAGGGCTGAGGAATCCTGGAGTTGAAGTCCACAAGTCTTAAAAGTGCCAAGTTTGAAGACCCCTGAACTAGCTGGTAGTGGTGCATATTAATAAACATGGATAAATTTATCATACATTTATCAGTGCAAAGGAAAAGTAATTCAGTAAAGGAACAAAAGAGCATAGCATGAGGGCATGCAAAGAGTGCCCTCCTGTGGTTATTTTGGCCATAGCGGCCAGAAAGGGACTACAAAGAACATCTATAGCACAGGGCTTGCAAACGGTGCCTTCCTGTGTTTATTTTGGCCATAGCGGCCTGACAGGGACTACAAAGAACATCTATAGCACAGGGCATGAAAAGGGTGCCCTACTGTGGTTATTTTATGTATAGCAGCCTGAAAGGGACTACAGCGACCATATATAACACAGGGCACGCAAAGACTGCGCTCCTGTGGGTTCTTTTGGAATAGCAGCCCCAAGGAAATAAACCTTACCCCAAAGAGGGCAAAAAAGTCAGGCTTTCCTAAAATGTGTTGGTCACGGCGTTGGTCATTTTGGGGACAAAGTCATCAGAATGCGGCATTACCTCGACCTAACTCTCCTCTAACCGCAAAATGGGTCAAAAGTCAGGCCGTAGTCTCTCCTTACCCAAAAGAGGGCAAAAAAAGTCAGGCTTTCCCAACATGAAAGATATGTTTTTATTTGGGGGGCAAAGTCATCAGAATGCAGCCTTACGTCGACCTAAACTGTTTCCTAACCGCAAAGTGGGTCAAAAGTCAGGCCGTAGTCTCTCCTTACCCATAGAGGGCAAAAATGTCAGGCTTTCCTAAGGTATGAAAGACTATGTGGTTATTGGGGGGCAAAGTCATCAGAATGACTTATTATTATTATTACATTATTAGAAGCTTGATATTAATCATAATAGAGCAACGGGAGGCCCAAGGGCTGCAGAACAGGCACAGAAGAAGGAAACCTGCTTCAAAACACTTAAACCGAGTTAAAAAGGCCTATGATGGCTAAGTGCTAATGCTATGGGACAGAAAGCAGTGCCCTCCAGTGGACAAGGCAGGAATAGCAGCCACACAAGGAAATAAACCTTACCCCAAAGAGGGCAAAAAAAGTCAGGCTTTCCTAACATATCACAAAACTGTGTTGGTCATTTTGGGGGCAAAGTCATCAGAATGCAGCCTTACGTCGACCTAACTCTTTTCTAACCCCAAAATGGGTCAAAAGTCAGGGCCGTAGTCTTTCTTACCCAAAAGAGGGCAGAAAAGTCAGGCTTTCCCAAGATATGAAAGACTATTTTTGTTATTTTAGGGGCAAAGTCATCAGAATGCAGCCTTAGGTTCACCTTACTCTATTCTACCCCAAAATGGGTTCAAACCTAAGGCCCTAGTCTTTCCTTACCCAAAAGAGGGCAAAAAAGTCCCTAAGGAGGCGGCTGGATGCCGGCAGGAGAGACTGATTGGGTCCAGCTGATTGGTGCTCCTGCGGGAGCTGGAGGTGAACTGAAGAAAAGGGAGGGGGGAGAGAGGAGAGGGTATAAAAGAACGTGGTTGGGTTGGGGAAAGGGGAAAAAAGACACCAGGAAAGGTTTAAACGCTTTAAACAAATGTAATTAGTTTACCCCTTTAATTCAGTCTGTCTGTGGCTTTTACAAAGTTTCTTGAAAGTAAACAGGCTAATTAAAAGCTAAAGCTTTTGGCAATTGCCGGAACCTTCCAGAACCTTCCAGAACAGATTTGCAACATTGTGACACGTGACACGCCTGAGGCAGTTAAGAGAAAAAAAACGGAGTTTCTGTTTCTTTATTTTCTTGCATTGCACTTGATTTCTGTGTCTTTAAGGGTACAGGAAGGATTGGGGGTGTTTGTGTGCACGTGGAAGAGCTCAGAAGGGCAAACCAGCTAACTCAGGAGTCTACAGACTTGCAACTTTAAGACCTGTGGACTTCAACTCCCAGAATTCCTCAACCAGCCATGAGGGCTGGAGGAATCCTGGGAGTTGAAGTCCACAAGTCTTAAAAGTGCCAGGTTTGAAGACCCCTGAACTAGCTGGTAGTGGTGCATATTAATAAACATGGATAAATTCATCATACATTTATCAGTGCAAAGGAAAAGTAATTCAGTAAAGGAACAAAAGAGCATAGCCTGAGGGCATGCAAAGAGTGCCCTCCTGTGGTTATTTTGGCCATAGCGGCCAGAAAGGGACTACAAGGACCATCTATAGCACAGGGCTTGCAAACGGTGCCTTCCTTTGTTATTTTTGCCATATGCGGCCTGACAGGGACTACAAAGACCATCTATAGCAGTGGTTCTTAACCTGGGCGATATTGCCCCCCAGGGGGCGATTTCATTTTTCAGGGGGGCGATGGAACGAAAAGGGGCGATGTGGGGGCGAAGGAACGAAAAGGGGGCGATATGGGGGCGATGGAGCGAGAAGTTTTGGGGACACTTTTGAGCCTTCCTCTGCGGCTCTGAGCCTCCTCCACCATTTGCAGAGAGAGACAGAGACAGAGAGAGGCACTTGCACTTCCCTTCTCTCTCTCTCTATCTCTCTCTCTCATGCGGACTTGCCCCCTCGCAGGGCTCCTGATTGGCCCTGCGCCCAGGTGCCCCACCCCCTGGGAGTAGCGCGGCCAGGAAGTCCCTTTCCCTGGCTGGCCCCGTCTGAGGTGCACATGGCCAGCCCTCCTGCAAGCCGCGGTCCAGAGGGAGAGCAGCCCCTGTGATGCCCAGTCGGTGAGACTGTTGGCCAAGCAGCAGTAGAGCCGGAGACGGTGGCGGGCAGGAGGGAGGGGGCTCCGAGTCCGTGGAGCGCTGCTGCGAAGCATCCACGGGGCAGGTGGCGCGCCCCCCCGGCTTCCCTGTACCAGGCGGAGGGGCTGGCAGCTGCCGGTCAGGCAGAGCAGCCGCAGCATCGTGGCCAGGGCCAGCGAGCTGTGGCTACATCTCATGGGCGGAGGGCGAGCCTGGGCGGCGTGGAGTCCCGGCTGGGGCAGAGGCGGCAGCTTCCTCGCCCTCCTCCTCCTCCCCTTCTTCCTCCTGCTGTCCCCTGGGTGGCAGTCCCAGCTGGGGCGGCAGGGGCATCGCTCCCTGGGCTGTCCCCGGGCAGCTCCCTGGGCAGCCAAACCGGCCACACTGTCAAGCCCCCGTGGGCTTGACATTCACGGGAAGGGGGGGAAGCACGCTCCAGGCGGCGGCCGCCGCACAGCCCGTCGCACAGCCAGACGCCGGTGGGTCACGGATCGTCGGGAGCGCCATGCAGTATGGAGCGGCCCCAGCTCCTCCAGCACGACAGACCTACCAGTGGCACGGGAGGCTCCAGCGTCGGTCCTGGCGGGATGCGGATCGTTGCCCCAGTTCCGACCGAGGATGCCGGTGGCGCGGAAGAAGGTTTGGCGATGCAGCCGACGGGGGGGGCGTTCTGCGGATGCCCCGCGGCCCACGACTTGAGCCCGGGGATGCTGGCGGCACGTGGGATGGCCTGCCAACGTGACCGTGAGCTGGGATGTCCCCGCAGGCCCGGCGGGCAGTGGAGCTGGGTGCCTCCAGTGGCGACAGGGTCTGGTGAGGCCACCGCAGGCCAGGGGCGGGCCCGCAGTCCGGAGCGAGAGACGCAGCTAGGGAGAAACAGCTGTACTGGATGGTGGTGGAAGGGAGGCTGGGTCCCGGATGGCTACTTTTCACGGCCAAACGCTGGATGCTGGGCAGCTGACTGGGGTGGAACAGCGGAGTGGGGGGAGGCTGCCCAGGGAGCGATGCCCCAGCCGGGACTGCCGACCAGACCGGCTCAGGGAGACGCGCTTTACATAGCCTCCCCCCACCCCACTGTTCTGCCCCAGTCTATTGCCCAGCATCCGGCGTTTGGCCGTGAAAAGCAGCCATCTGGGACCCAGCCTCCCTTCCGCCGCCATCCAGCACAGGCGTTTCCCCCTAGCCGCGTCTCTCGCTCCAGTCCTGGCTGGGGCGGCGGCCGGCAGGGGCATCGCTCCCTGGGCCGTCTCCGAGCCACTCCCTGGGCAGCCGAGCTGGCCACGCGTCTCCCTGGGCCGGTCCGTGGTGCCCCGGGCGCCTTTCAGCGCCTTCTGCTGCCTCCTGCCCCCCCTCCCTGCTCCTTCGGCGCCATCTGCCTTTCGTTCTCTCTCTCTCTCTCTCTCCTCACCTGGAGAGAGAAAGAGGGGAGGGAGGGAGAGGAAAGAGAGAAAGGGAGAGAGGAAAGAGAAAAAGAGAGAGAGAAAGAGAGGAAAGAGAGGAGAGAAAGAGGAAGCGCAAGTGCCTCTCTCTCTTTCTCTCTCTCACACACACACACACACACACACACTGAGTGGGGGAAGAATTATTTGCATCGATATGTCCTGATGACAATTTTAAAGGAAACAAAAAAAAGTGTTTGCATAAATTGAAGAATTATTTCCTATGTTGTGATTGAGAGGTTATGTTGGGGGAGGGGGGCGATGACAACTTCCTCATTGGCTCAAGGGGGCGATTCGTTCAAAAAGGCTAAGAACCACTGATCTATAGCACAGGGCATGAAAAGGGTGCCCTACTGTGGTTATTTTATGTATAGCAGCCTGAAAGGGACTACAGCGACCATATATAACACAGGGCACGCAAAGACTGCGCTCCTGTGGTTGTTTTGGAATAGCAGCCACCCAAGGAAATAAACCTTACCCCAAAGAGGGCAAAAAAGTCAGGCTTTCCTAAAATGTGTTGGTCACTGCGTTGGTCATTTGGGGGACAAAGTCATCAGAATGCGGCATTACCTCGACCTAACTCTCCTCTAACCGCAAAATGGGTCAAAAGTCAGGCCGTAGTCTCTCCTTACCCAAAAGAGGGCAAAAAAGTCAGGCTTTCCCAAGACATGAAAGGCTATGTTTGTTATTTGGGGGGCAAAGTCATCAGAATGCAGCCTACGTCGACCTGTTTCCTACGCAGTGGTCACAAGTCGGCCGTATCTCTCCTTACCCATAGAGGGTCAAAAATTTCCGGCTTTCCTAAGGTATGAAAGAACGATGTTTGGTTATTTGGGGGGCAAAGTCATCAAATGACTTTATTATTCTTATTACATTATAGAAATCCTTGATATTAATCATAACAGAGCAACGGGAGGCCCAAGGGCTGCAGAACAGGCACAGAAGAAGGAAACCTGCTTCAAAACACTTAAACCGAGTTAAAAAGGCCTATGATGGCCTAAGTGCTAATGCTATGGGACAGAAAGCAGTGCCCTCCATTGGACAAGGCAGGAATAGCAGCCACACAAGGAAATAAACCTTACCCCAAAGAGGGCAAAAAAGTCAGGCTTTCCTAACATATCACAAACTGTGTTGGTCATTTTGGGGCAAAGTCATCAGAATGCAGCCTTACGTCGACCTAACTCTTTTCTAACCCCAAAATGGGTCAAAGGTCAGGCCGTAGTCTTTCTTTACCCAAAAGATGGCAGAAAAGTCAGGCTTTCCCAAGATATGAAAGACTATTTTTGTTATTTTAGGGGCAAAGTCATCAGAATGCAGCCTTAGGTTCACCTTACTCTATTCTAACCCCAAAATGGTCAAACCTAAGCCTAGGCTTTCCTTACCCAAAATAGGCAAAAAATCCGCTAGGAGCGGCTGGATGCCAGGCGGCGAGACTGATTGGTCAGCTGATTGTTGCTTGACTCCTGCCGAGCTGGAGGTGAACGAATAAAAGTGAGGGGGAGAGTAGAGAGGGTATAAAAGAACGTGGTTTGGTGGAAAGGGGAGAAAAGACACCAGGAAAGGTTTAAACGCTTTAAACAAATGTAATTAGTTTTACCCCCTTTAATTCAGTCTGTCTGTGGCTTTTACAAAGTTTCCTTTGAAAGTAAACAGGCTTAATTAAAAGCTAAAGCTTTTGGCAATTGCCGGAACCTTCCAGAACCTTCCAGAACAGATTTGCAACATTGTGACACGTGACACGCCTGAGGCAGTTAAAGAGAAAAAAAACGGATTTTCTGTTTCTTTATTTTCTTGCATTGCACTTGATTTCTGTGTCTTTAAAGGTACAGGGAAGGGATTGGGGGGTGTTTGTGTGCACATGGAAGAGCTCAGAAGGGCAAACCAGCTAACTCAGGAGTCTACAGACTTAGCAACTTTTAGACCTGTGGACTTCAACTCCCAGAATTCCTCAACCAGCCATGAGGGCTGAGGAATCCTGGGAGTTGAAGTCCACAAGTCTTAAAAGTGCCAAGTTTGAAGACCCCTGAACTAGCTGGTAGTGGTGCATATTAATAAACATGGATAAATTTATCATACATTAATCAGTGCAAAGGAAAAGTAATTCAGTAAAGGAACAAAAGAGCATAGCATGAGGGCATGCAAAGAGTGCACTCCTGTGGTTATTTTGGCCATAGCGGCCAGAAAGGGACTACAAAGACCATCTATAGCACAGGGCTTGCAAACGGTGCCTTCCTGTGGTTATTTTGGCCATAGCGGCCTGACAGGGACTACAAAGACCATCTATAGCACAGGGCATGAAAAGGGTGCCCTACTGTGGTTATTTTATGTATAGCAGCCTGAAAGGGACTACAGCGACCATATATAACACAGGGCACGCAAAGACTGCGCTCCTGTGGGTTCTTTTGGAATAGCAGCCCCAAGGAAATAAACCTTACCCCAAAGAGGGCAAAAAAGTCAGGCTTTCCTAAAATGTGTTGGTCACGGCGTTGGTCATTTTGGGGACAAAGTCATCAGAATGCGGCATTACCTCGACCTAACTCTCCTCTAACCGCAAAATGGGTCAAAAGTCAGGCCGTAGTCTCTCCTTACCCAAAAGAGGGCAAAAAAAGTCAGGCTTTCCCAACATGAAAGATATGTTTTTATTTGGGGGGCAAAGTCATCAGAATGCAGCCTTACGTCGACCTAAACTGTTTCCTAACCGCAAAGTGGGTCAAAAGTCAGGCCGTAGTCTCTCCTTACCCATAGAGGGCAAAAATGTCAGGCTTTCCTAAGGTATGAAAGACTATGTGGTTATTGGGGGGCAAAGTCATCAGAATGACTTATTATTATTATTACATTATTAGAAGCTTGATATTAATCATAATAGAGCAACGGGAGGCCCAAGGGCTGCAGAACAGGCACAGAAGAAGGAAACCTGCTTCAAAACACTTAAACCGAGTTAAAAAGGCCTATGATGGCTAAGTGCTAATGCTATGGGACAGAAAGCAGTGCCCTCCAGTGGACAAGGCAGGAATAGCAGCCACACAAGGAAATTAAACCTTACCCCCAAGAGGGCAAAAAAGTCATGCTTTCCTAACATATCACAAACTGTGTTGGTCATTTTGGGGGCAAAGTCATCAGAATGCAGCCTTACGTCGACCTAACTCTTTTCTAACCCCAAAATGGGTCAAAAGTCAGGCCGTAGTCTTTCTTTACCCAAAAGAGGGCAGAAAAGTCAGGCTTTCCCAAGATATGAAAGACTATTTTTGTTATTTTAGGGGCAAAGTCATCAGAATGCAGCCTTAGGTTCACCTTACTCTATTCTAACCCCAAAATGGGTCAAACCTAAGGCCCTAGTCTTTCCTTACCCACAAGAGGGCAACAAAGTCCCTAAGATGCGGGTCTGGATGCCGGCAGGAGAGACTGATTGGGTCCACTGATTGTGCTCCTGCCGGGAGCTGGAGGTGAACTGCAGAAAGGGAGGGGGAGAGGGGAAGGGTATAAACACACGTGGATTTTGGGTGGGGAAGGGGAAAAAAGACACCAGGAAAGGGGTTTAAACGCGTTAAACAAATGTAATTAGTTTTTACCCCCTTTAATTCAGTCTGTCTGTGTCTTTTAACAAGTTTCTTTGAAGTAACAGGCTAATTCAGATTTTAATTTCTAAAGCTTTGGCATTGCCTGGGAGACCGTTCCAGAACCTTCCAGACAGATTTTCACATGTTACCGTGACTCGCCTGAGGCAGTTAGAGTTAAAAAAATCGATTTTCTGTTTCTTATTTTTCTTGCATTTCACTTGATTTCTGTGTCTTTCAGGGTAGGGAAGGGATTGGGGGGTGTTTGTGTGCACGTGGAAGAGCTCAGAAGGCAAACCAGCTAACTCAGGAGTCTACAGACTTAGCAACTTTAAGACCTGTGGACTTCAAATCCCAGAATTACTCAACCAGCCATGAGGGCTGAGGAATCCTGGGAGTTGAAGTCCACAATTCTTAAAAGTGCCAAGTTTGAAGACCCCTGAACTAGCTGGTAGTGGTGCATATTAATAAACATGGATAAATTTATCATACATTTATCAGTGCAAAGGAAAAGTAATTCAGTAAAGGAACAAAAGAGCATAGCATGAGGACATGCAAAGAGTGCCCTCCTGTGGTTATTTTGGCCATAGCGGCCATAAAGGGACTACAAAGACCATCTATAGCACAGGGCTTGCAAACGGTGCTTTCCTGTGGTTATTTTGGCCATAGCCGCCTGACAGGGACTACAAAGACCATCTATAGCACAGGGCATGAAAAGGGTGCCCTACTGTGGTTATTTTATGTATAGCAGCCTGAAAGGGACTACAGCGACCAATATAACACAGGGCACGCAAAGACTGCGCTCCTGTGGTTCTTTTGGAATAGCAGCCACCCAAGGAAATAAACCTTACCCCAAAGAGGGCAAAAAAGTCAGGCTTTCCTAAAATGTGTTGGTCACTGCGTTGGTCATTTTGGGACAAAGTCATCAGAATGATTACCTCGACCTAACTCTCCTCTATATCAAAAGTCAGGTTGGTGTTGGGGTCTCAAACCCAAAAGAGGCAAAAAAGTCAGGCTTTCCAAGACATGAAAGACTATGTTTGTTATTTGGGGGGGCAAAAGTCATCAGAATGCAGCCTTACGTCGACCTAACTGTTCCTAACCGCAAAGTGGGTCAAAAGTCAGGCCGTAGTCTCTCCTACCATAGAGGGCAAAAATGTCAGGCTTTCCTAAGGTATGAAGACTATGTTGGTTATTTGGGGGGCAAAGTCATCAGAATGACTTTATTATTATATTACATTATTAGAAGCCTTGATATTAATCATAATAGAGCAACGGGAGGCCCAAGGGCTGCAGAACAGGCACAGAAGAAGGAAACTGCTTCAAAACACTTAAACCGAGTTAAAAAGGCCTATGATGGCCTAAGTGCTAATGCTATGCAGAAAGCAGTGCCCTCAGTGGACAAGGCAGGAATAGCAGCCACACAAGGAAATAACCTTACCCCAAAGAGGGCAAAAAAGTCAGGCTTTCCTAACATCCACAAACTGTGTTGGTCATTTTGGGGGCAAAGTCATCAGAATGCAGCCTTACGTCGACCTAACTCTTTTCTAACCCAAAATGGGTCAAAAGTCAGGCCGTAGTCTTTCTTTACCAAAAGAGGGCAGAAAGTCAGGCTTTCCAAGATATGAAAGACTATTTGTTATTTTAGGGGCAAAGTCATCAGAATGCAGCCTTAGGTTCACCTTACTCTATTCTAACCCAAAATGGGTCAAACCTAAGGCCCTAGTCTTTCCTTACCCAAAAGAGGCAAAAAAAGTCCCTAAGGAGGCGGCTGGATGCCGGCAGGAGAGACTGATTGGGTCCAGCTGATTGCTCCTGCCGGGAGCTGGAGGTGAACTGAAGAAAAGGGAGGGGGGAGAGAGGAGAGGGGTATAAAAGAACGTGGTTTGGGTGGGGAAAGGGGAAAAAAGACACAGGAAAGGTTTAAACGCTTTAAACAAATGTAATTAGTTTACCCCTTTAATTCAGTCTGTCTGTGGCTTTTACAAAGTTTTCTTTGAAAGTAAACAGGCTTAATTAAAAGCTAAAGCTTTTGCAATTGCCGGAACCTTCCAGAACCTTCCAGACAGATTTGCAACATTGTGACACGTGACACGCCTGAGGCAGTTAAAGAGAAAAAAAAACGGAGTTTCTGTTTCTTTATTTTCTTGCATTGCACTTGATTTCTGTGTCTTTAAGGGTACAGGGAAGGGATTGGGGGTGTTTGTGTGCACGTGGAAGAGCTCAGAAGGGCAAACCAGCTAACTCAGGAGTCTACAGACTAGCAACTTTAAGACCTGTGGACTTCAACTCCCAGAATTCCTCAACCAGCCATGAGGGCTGAGGAATCCTGGGAGTTGAAGTCCACAAGTCTTAAAAGTGCCAAGTTTGAAGACCCCTGAACTAGCTGGTAGTGGTGCATATTAATAAACATGGATAAATTTATCATACATTATCAGTTGCAAAGAAAAAGTAATTCAGTAAAGGAACAAAAGAGCATAGCATGAGGGAATGCAAAGAGTGCCCTCCTGTGGTTATTTTGGCCATAGCGGCCAGAAAGGGACTACAAAGACCATCTATAGCACAGGGCTTGCAAACGGTGCCTTCCTGTGTTTATTTTGGCCATAGCGGCCTGACAGGGACTACAAAGACCATCTATAGCACAGGGCATGAAAAGGGTGCCCTACTGTGGTTATTTTATGTATAGCAGCCTGAAAGGGACTACAGCGACCATATATAACACAGGGCATGCAAAGACTGCACTCCTGTGGTTGTTTTGGAATAGCAGCCACCCAAGGAAATAAACCTTACCCCAAAGAGGGCAAAAAAGTCAGGCTTTCCTAAAATGTGTTGGTCACTGCGTTGGTCATTTTTGGGACAAAGTCATCAGAATGCGGCATTACCTCGACCTAACTCTCCTCTAACCGCAAAATGGGTCAAAAGTCAGGCCGTAGTCTCTCCTTACCCCAAAGAGGGCAAAAAAGTCAGGCTTTCCCAAGACGTGAAAGACTATGTTTGTTATTTCAGGGGG
>JALGBA010003113.1:0-18283 GCA_023970755.1 Azemiops feae | reverse complement strand
ACGCCTTATTAATGTTAATAGGGCGAAGGGAAGCCCTTTGGCTGCGACGCGGGGACACAAAAACATCACCTAATATTACTGAGGTTTCATTAATAAATACTACACTTAAAACTCCATTTAAAAGCTTTATTTCTTTTTGCGGCTGCTCGGCTCACCTGCGGCAGTACGAGGCTTTTTTCCCTTCTTGCGGCAGCGTAGAGCAGAAGAGAGGACAGGAAGGTGCCGACGGATGACACAGGAGTTATCTATGGCGAGCGGGTGGTGGCGTCAAAAGCCTGGGGGGACGATAGCAGGAACGGACAAGAAATCTTATTGGTGAGAAGGCCCGCTGCGAGAGAAGTGCTGAGGGATGACTAAAGCGAAGGACAAGGAACGTCGGCCATGATAGGAAGCGATTCCAATGAATTTGGGTGTGGCCAATTTGGCGGACGGGAGGTCGCCATGCCGATGAAGGTCTAGATGTTAATGCTATGGGACGAAAAAACGTGCCCTCCTGTGGTCAAAACGGGTATTGCGGCCGCCGAAATAAATAAACCATTTGAATGGGATTTTAAGGTTATTATTCTCTATCTTTATTATTAACGCCTTATTAATATTAATAGGGCGACGGGAGGCCCTTTTGCTGCGACCCTGGGGCAGAGTAAGATAACCTAATATTAGTAAGGTTTTATTAATAAAGAATAATAAACTTAAAACGCCATTTAAAAGGTTTATTTCTTTGGTGGCTGCTGCACCTGCTTGTCCCTTAGCGAGAGATGGCGCGGCCTTCAAAAAGGCCTATGATGATGAATTAAGGTTACTTTGATAGGTGCTAACTTTAAAGAAAAACCTCACCAAACATACATAAATTTATTGCTATGGTTAATATTAAAAGGAGTGAGATTAGATTTTACCTTCGCTGCTAGTTTTGAAACTGACGCATTTATTAAAATGTTTTATGTCTACCTACATCACACTAATTTCTTGCTGCATCTTAGTTTCTAATCTTCCTAGTATGCCCATTCGTGAATATCATTTCACTGGGGTGAAAAATAGACAGCTAGTCAATTGGGGTGGAAGGTGCCAGGCTAGAAATTGGGGGTGGGGGCTGAGTTTTAGTACCACCTTAAGGTATGAGAAACCAGCTTTGGGCCAATTCCTCTCCTAGTCAGCCTAAGTCTAACCCTAACCCTAGGGCTGTTGCTGCATGGCGAAAATAAGAGAAGGAAGGAGCATTAGATATATTTGCCGCCTTGAGTTATTTATAAAAAAATAACAAAGGCTGCATTAAAAAAATACGCAAAAAGTCATCTGGGTCAGTCACTCCAAAACCAGCTTTGGGCCAGTCACTCTCTCTCGGCCCTAGGAAGGAAGCAACGGCAAACCATTTGTCTGAAATGGTATAGGGTTGCCTGCCTAAGCAGGGGGTTGGACTAGAAGACCTCCAAGGTCCCTTCCAACTCGGTTATTCTATTCTAACCGCAGCTGGGGGGGGAAACCTTGCCAAGAAAACCGCAGGGATTTGGTCAGGCAATGGCCAGGAGTCGAGACTAAGTGGAAAGCACCAAATAATATTAAGAATAACAGCAATAACTTGCTAAAAGCCCGGCTCCCTCCGGTCATGTTACTAGAAGGGAGTGCGAACACAGGCAATTGAGTTCATCGGGCAACGCGTGTCGTGGGAACGCAACTCCTAGTACCCACGCCGAGCGGCAGATTCGGGGAAGCTTCCCTGAAGCCCCCGCCTAACCTGGCCTTGATGCAAAGGCAGCAGCGCCGCCGGCTCCACCTTTGCCTCTCCTTCGCCGCGGGACAGCCTTCTCGGGGCGTCGCCGGGCTGTGACGCCATCAGAAGGCGCGTCCCCTATTTCGGCAGAGAAGCGGAAAGGCACCATCGAGGTAGGAAAGGAGAGCGGAGGGCAGACTGGGCTTTCCGCTCTTGAAACCATCCAACTTGGGAATCGCCATAGAAATGTAACCAGAGAGCTCGGGTGGAAATGGTAGAGCGGCCGGTAGAACCAAGACTTCCGAGTTTGCTGGAGCATATATGGAGGAAGACTTTGGATTGGAGTTAAGGACGGAAAAAAGACAATGCAGAAATCTGGATTGTATTGGGGGCGCCCAATATAAAAGCCCCCCGCAAAGGTGGAGTGTCACAGAGTATTGCACATCCATTCCCAGCCAGCAGGGGACAAGTTTAATCCCTATAAGTCATCCAGCGTTTCTCAAACTTGGCAATTTTTGTGGACTTCAAGTCCCAGAATTCCCCAGCCTGCATGTACTTTGCAGGTAACTAAATGGTTTATCCAGGAAAAGCAGGAACTGTATTAAATTGGACTCCAGGGTTGACCGAGTACACCACCTCCAAATTTGTGACGTCCCCTAAAATTTACTGGCGACCCCCAAGTGATCGCAATAAATAAATAAAAACACAAACGTATTTATTTAGCGTATGACACAATACACTCCAATAGTATCTTTTCAGTAGCCTCCACTAGTTGTGACACTACTTAGGTTTTACAAAAGCAGCCGAGGCCATTAAGTGATGCTCCAGTCAGAGCTGAAGAAGCTTCTTGTATGAGAAGCGAAACGTCTTCAAAGAAAATTAAGAAAGTCCAGTTGCCTCCTGAAAAAGCATCTTTGGGACAATTATGACCCAGATGACTGAGAATCTCCATAGACAGTGAGAGACAATGCGGGATACTTAAGGCACGGGACTAGAAATCGGAAGACTGTCGGTTCTAGTCCCACTTTAGGCATGAAAGTCAACTGTGCAAACCTGCAACATATCGTGTAGATCTATCTATCTATCTATCTATCTATCTATCTATCTATCTATCTATCTATCTATCTATCTATCTATCTATCTATCTAATATAAAGGATGCTGCGCTTCAATGGTAGACGGCCTATGGTATCTCACCCCAAAATTTTAACATTATATTATTGTGTTTTTCTAATATAGGTGAAATGTTAAATATACGCAAGTCATGGTATGATATTCCTATCACTAAAATTAAATAAGTAAACAACCACCCAATCAAGAAAAATACCAGGAAAACTCCATCCACCCGGATAGGACAAGACAATAAGTATATAAAGAGCAGAGCAAATTCCTTCTACTTATAGCATCTGATGATGTTACCTAGTTGGGTCACGAAACGTCTGAAAAAAAACCACCAAGCTCAGAGAGCACCAAGGACCCTGAAGAGACAATGTTGTTGGATGATGGACCAAGTGGCCCCTTTAGCTCCGGCTTTATTATTCATATAACAACAATGATATGCGTGTGTGTGTGTGTGCGCCCGTGCGTGCGTGGGTGTATGATAATACTATATAATTTATATTATGATGACATTTATCTGCCCCATCTCGCCTAGAGGTTTAGAAAGCCCCTTTTAGCT
This sequence comes from Azemiops feae, assembly GCA_023970755.1. Lineage (NCBI taxonomy): Eukaryota > Metazoa > Chordata > Lepidosauria > Squamata > Viperidae > Azemiops > Azemiops feae. The sequence goes on along the minus strand of JALGBA010003113.1, from coordinate 14,901 downwards.
TCCCAGTCAGTCAATATGGGCTGAGCAAGTGAAGCCGGAGGCAGCCGAGATTTCCTTCCCTCCTCTTTCCCCTCGCACTTTACATATGCCCAGAGGCACCATGCACACTTAGAAGCAGCTGCCCGCCGGCCTCCCCGCCCGTCCCTTGTTTCTTCCATCCCTAAACCCTCCATTCCAGATTCACCCGCCTGGGATTGCCTCGATGCCTATGCTTTGCGACGTAAAACTGTGCCGAAAGAAATAGACCTTTTGAATGGGATTTTAAAGTTATTATCCTCTATCTTTATTAGTAACGCCTTATTAATGTTAATAGGGCGAAGGGAAGCCCTTTTGCTGCGACGCGGGGACACAAACACATCACCTAATATTACTGAGGTTTCATTCAAAATATACACTTAAAAACTCCATTTAAAGCTTATTCTTTTTTGGCGTCGGCTCACTGCCGGTAGTCGAGTGGTCACGAAACGTCTGCAACGGAAACCACCAAGCTCAGAGAGCACCACGGACCCGAACGAGAGATTGTGTTGGATGATGCACAAGTGGCCCCTTTAGCTCCGGCTATTATTATATATAACATGATATGGGTTGTGTGTTGTGCGCGCGCCGTGCTAGCGGGTGTAGATACTACTAATAATTTATATTATGATGCATTAATCTGCCATCTCGCCTAGAGGTTTAGAAAGCCCCTTTTAGCTTCCCAGTCAGTCAATATGGGCCGAGCAAGTGAAGCTAGAGGCAGCCGAGATTTCCTTCCCTCCTCTTTCCCCTCGCACTTTACATATGCCCAGAGGCACCATGCACACTTAGAAGCAGCTACCCGCCGGCCTCCCCGCCCGTCCCTCGTTTCTTCCATCCCTAAACCCTCCATTCCAGATTCACCCGCCTGGGATTGCCTCGATGCCTATGCTTTGCGACGTAAAACTGTGCCGAAAGAAATAGACCTTTTGAATGAGATTTTAAAGTTATTATCCTCTATCTTCATTAGTAACGCCTTATTAATGTTAATAGGGCGAAGGGCAAAGCCCTTTTGCTGCGACGCGGGGAAACACAAAACATCAATAACATTACTGAGGTTTCATCATAATACTACACTTTAGAACTCCATTAAACGCTTTATTTTTTGTGGCTGCTTGGATCACGTGCGTTTAGTACGAGGCTTTTTCTCTTCTGCGGCCGCGTAGAGCAGAAACGAGGACAGGAAGTTGCCGACGGGGGAGCAAGGAGGTTCTATATGCGAGGTTGTGGCCGGCAAGCACCTGGGGGAAGATAGAGGAACGGACAAGAAATCTCTACGAGTGGAGAAGCCGCTAGCGAGAGGAAGTGCGAGGGATGACTAAAAGCGACGGCAGAAGAGTCGGCCAGGATAGGAAGGTCGATTCCAAATGAATTGGGGGATGGCCAATTTGGACGGACGGGAGGTCGCCATGCCGAGAAGGTCTAGATGTTAATGCTATGGGACGGAAAAACGTGCCCTCCTGTGGTCAAAACGGGCATTGCGGCCGCCGAAATAAATAAACCTTTTGAATGGGATTTTAAGGTGATTATTCTCTATCTTTATTATTAACGCCTTATTAATATTAATAGGGCGACGGGAGGCCCTTTTGCTGCGACCCTGGGGCAGAGTAAGATAACCTAATATTAGTAAGGTTTTACTAATAAAGAATAATAAACTTAAAACGCCATTTAAAAGGTTTATTTCTTTTGGTGGCTGCTGTACCTGCTTGTCCCTTAGCGAGAGATGGCGCGGCATTCAAAAAGGCCTGTAATGATGAATTAAGGTTACTTTGATAGGTGCTAACTTTAAAGATAAACCTCACCAAACATACATAAATTTATTGCTATGCTTAATATTAAAATGAGTGAGATTAGATTTTACCTTCGCTGCTAGTTTTGAAACCGACGCATTTATTAAAATGTTTTATGTCTACCTACATCACACTAATTTCTTGCTGCATCTTAGTTTCTAATCTTCCTAGTATGCCCATTGGTGAATATCATTTCACTGGGGTGAAAAATAGACAGCTAGTCAATTGGGGTGGAAGGTGCCAGGCTAGAAATTGGGGGTGGGGGCTGAGTTTTAGTACCACCTTAGGTATGAGAAACCAGCTTTGGGCCAATTCCTCTCCTAGTCAGCCTAAATCTAATCCTAACCCTAGGGCTGTTGCTGCATGGCGAAAATAAGAGAAGGAAGGAGCATTAGATATATTTGCCGCCTTGAGTTATTTATAAAAAAATAACAAAGGCTGCATTAAAAAAGTACGCAAAAAGTCATCTGGGTCAGTCACTCCAAAACCAGCTTTGGGCCAGTCACTCTCTCTCGGCCCTAGGAAGGAAGCACGGCAACCATTTGTCTGAACTGTATAGTTTGCCTGCCTAAGCAGGGGGTTGGAACTAGAAGACCTCCAAGGTCCCTTCCAACCTACGGTTATTCTATTCTAACCAGCAGCTGGGGGGAAACCTTGCCAGAAAACCGCAGGGATTTGGTCAGGCATGGCCAGAGTGCGAGACTAAGTGGAAAGCACCAAATATATTAAGAATAACAGCATACATTCAAACGCCCGGCTCCCCTCCGGTCATGTTACGAGGAAGGGAGTGAGCACACGGCAATTGGAGTTCATCGGGCAACGCGTGTCGTGGGAACGCAACTCCTAGTACCCACGCCTATCGGCAGATTCGGGGAAGCTATCCTGAAGCCCTCAGCCTCACCTGGCCTTGATGCAAAGGCAGCAGCGCCGCCGGCTCCACCTTTGCCTTCTCCTTCGCCGCGGGACAGCCTTCTCGGGGCGTCGCCGGGCTGTGACGCCATCAGAAGGCGCGTCCCCTATTTCGGCAGAGAAGCGGAAGGGCACCATAGAGGTAGGAAAGGAGAGCGGAGGGCACACTGGGCTTTCCGCTCTTGAAACCATCCAACTTGGGAATCGCCATAGAAATGTAACCAGAGAGCTCGGGTGGAAATGGTAGAGCGGCCGGTAGAACCAAGACTTCCGAGTTTGCTGGAGCATATATGGAGGAAGACTTTGGATTGGAGTTAAGGACGGAAAAAAGACAATGCAGAAATCTGGATTGTATTGGGGGCGCCCTATATAAAAGCCCCCCGCAAAGGTGGAGTGTCACAGAGTATTGCACATCCATTCCCAGCCAGCATGGGACAGGTTTAATCCCTATAAGTCATCCAGCGTTTCTCAAACTTGGCAATTTTTGTGGACTTCAAGTCCCAGAATTCCCCAGCCTGCATGCACTTTGCAGGTAACTAAATGGTTTATCCAGGAAAAGCAGGAACTGTATTAAATTGGACTCCACGGTTGACCAAGTACACCACCTCCAAATTTGTGACGTCCCCTAAAATTTGCTGGCGACCCCCAAGTGATCGCAATAAATAAATAAAAACACAAACGTATTTATTTAGCGTATGACACAATACACTCCAATAGCATCTTTTCACTAGCCTCCACTAGTTGTGACACTACTTAGGTTTTACAAAAGCACCGAGGCCGATTAAAGTGATGCTTCCATCAGACTGAAGAAGACTTCTTTGTATGAGAGCGAAACGTGCTTCAAAGAAATTAAGAAGTCCAGTTGCCTGCCTTAAAAAGCATCTTTTGGGACAATTATGACCCGATTACTGAGAATCTCCCATAGACCAGTGAGAGACAATCGATACTTAAGGGCAACGGGACTAGAAATCGGAAGAGACTGTCGGTTCTATTCCCACCTTAAGTGCATGAAATCAACTGTGCAACCTGCCAACATATCGTGTATATCTATCTTCTATCTATCTATCTATCTATCTATCTATCTATCTATCTATCTATCTATCTATCTATCTTCTATCTATCTATCTATCTATCTATCTATCTATCTATCTCTATCTAATATAAAGGATGCTGCGCTTCATGTTAGACGGCTGTTTGGTACTGAAAAAAATCTTTTTAACATTTATATTTTATTGTGTTTTTCTAATCTAGGTTAAATGTTAATATATACTGCAAGTCCATGTATGATATGCCATACGCTAAATAAATAAGTAAACAACCGCCCAATCAAGAAACTACCAGGAACACCTCCATCAACACTGATAGGACAAGCCACTAAGTATATAAAGAGAGAGCAAATTCCTCTCTCTTCTAGCACTGATGATGTTACCTAGTTGGGTCACGAAACGTCTGCAAGAAAACCACCAAGCTCAGAGAGCACCAAGGACCCCTGAAGAGACACTGTTGTTGGATGATGGACCAAGTGGCCCATTAGCTCCGGCTTATATTTATATAAAACAATGATATGCGTGTGTGTGTCTGTGTGTGCGTGCGTGGGTGTATGATAATACTATATAATTTAGATTATGATTGCATTTATATGCCCATCTCGGCCTAGAGTTTAGGAAGCCCCTTTTTGCTTACCAGTCAGTCAATATCGGGCTGAGCAAGGAAGCTGGAGGCAGCAAGATTCCTTCCCTCACTTTCCCCTCGCACTTTACTATGCCCCAGAGGACCGTGCACACTTAGAAGAAGTGGCCCGCGGCCTCCAGCACGTCCCTTGTTTTTCCATCCCTAAACCCTCATTAAAGATTCCACCAGCTGGGATTGCCTCGATGCCTATGCTTGGCGAAGTAAACTGTGCCGAAAGAAATAGAACTTTTTAATGGGATTTTAAAGTTATTATCCTCTATCTTTATTAGTAACGCCTTATTAATGTTAATAGGGCGAAGGGAAGCCCTTTTGCTGCGACGCGGGGACACAAAAACATCACCTAATATTACTGAGGTTTCATTAATAAATACTACACTTAAAACTCCATTTAAAAGCTTTATTTCTTTTTGCGGCTGCTCGGCTCACCTGCGGCAGTACGAGGCTTTTTTCCCTTCTTGCGCCAGCGTAGAGCAGAAGAGAGGACAGGAAGGTGCGACGGATGACTAAAGCAACGGCTAAGAATTCGGGCCAGAATAGGAAGTCGATTTCCAATGAACTAGGGGGGAAGGCCAAATTTGACGACGGGAGGTCGCCATGCCGAGAAGGTCTAGGTGTTAATGTGAATGCTATGGGACGGAAAAACCTGCCCTCCTGCGGTCAAAACGGGTATTGCGGCCGCCGAAATAAATAAACCTTTTGAATGGGATTTTAAGGTTATTATTCTCTATCTTTATTATTAACGCCTTATTAATATTAATAGGGCGACGGGAGGCCGTTTTGCTGAGACCCTGGAGCAGAGTAAGATAACCTAATATTAGTATGGTTTTATTAACAAAGAATAATAAACTTAAAACGCCATTTAAAAGGTTTATTTCTTTTGGTGGCTGCTGTACCTGCTTGTCCCTTAGCGAGAGATGGCGCGGCCTTCAAAAAGGCCTGTAATGATGAATTAAGGTTACTTTGATAGGTGCTAACTTTAAAGATAAACCTCACCAAACACATAAATTTATTGCTATGCTTAATATTAAAATGAGTGAGATTAGATTTTACCTTCGCTGCTAGTTTTGAAACTGACGCATTTATTAAATTGTTTTATGTCTACCTACATCACACTAATTTCTTGCTGCATCTTAGTTTCTAATCTTCCTAGTATGCCCATTCGTGAATATCATTTCACTGGGGTGAAAAATAGACAGCTAGTCAGTTGGGGTGGAAGGTGCCAGGCTAGAAATTGGGGGTGGGGGCTGAGTTTTAGTACCACCTTAGGTATGAGAAACCAGCTTTGGGCCAATTCCTCTCCTAGTCAGCCTAAGTCTAACCCTAACCCTAGGGCTGTTGCTGCATGGCGAAAATAAGAGAAGGAAGGAGCATTAGATATATTTGCCGCCTTGAGTTATTTATAAAAAAATAACAAGGCTGCATTAAAAAAATACGCAAAAAGTCATCTGGGTCAGTCACTCCAAAACCAGCTTTGGGCCAGTCCCTCTCTCTCGGCCCTAGGAAGGAAGCAACGGCAAACCATTTGTCTGAAATGGTATAGGGTTGCCTGCCTAAGCAGGGGGTTGGACTAGAAGACCTCCAAGGTCCCTTCCAACTCGGTTATTCTATTCTAACCGCAGCTGGGGGGGAAAACCTTGCCAAGAAAACCGCAGGGATTTGGTCAGGCAATGGCCAGGAGTCGAGACTAAGTGGAAAGCACCAAATAATATTAAGAATAACAGCAATAACTTGCTAAACGCCCGGCTCCCTCCGGTCATGTTACTAGAAGGGAGTGCGAACACAGGCAATGGAGTTCATCGGGCAACGCGTGTCGTGGGAACGCAACTCCTAGTACCCACGCCGCCCATTGAAAAGCGGCGTCGAGGGCAGATCGGGGAAGCTTCTGAGCCCCGCCTCACATGGCCTTGATGCAAACGGACAGCAGCGCCGCCGGCTCCACCTTTGCCTCTCCTTGGCCGCGGGACAGCATTCTCGGGGCGTCGCCGGGCTGTGACGCCATCAGAAGGCGCGTCACCTATTTCGGCAGAGAAGCGGAAAGGCACCATAGAGGTAGGAAAGGAGAGCGGAGGGCAGACTGGGCTTTCCCCTCTTCAAACCGTCGCTCTTGGGAATCGCCATAGATATGTACACAGAGAGCTCGGGTGGAAATGGTAGAGCGGCCGGTAGAACCAAGACTTCCGAGTTTGCTGGAGCATATATGGAGGAAGACTTTGGATTGGAGTTAAGGACGGAAAAAAGACAATGCAGAAATCTGGATTGTATTGGGGCGCCCTATATAAAAGCCCCCCGCAAAGGTGGAGTGTCACAGAGTATTGCACATCCATTCCCAGCCAGCAGGGGACAGGTTTAATCCCTATAAGTCATCCAGCGTTTCTCAAACTTGGCAATTTTTGTGGACTTCAAGTCCCAGAATTCCCCAGCCTGCATGCAGTTTGCAGGTAACTAAATGGTTTATCCAGGGAAAGCAGGAACTGTATTAAATTGGACTCCAGGGTTGACCGAGTACACCACCTCCAAATTTGTGACGTCCCCTAAAATTTGCTGGCAACCCCCAAGCGATCGCAATAAATAAATAAAAACACAAACGTATTTATTTAGCGTATGGCACAATACACTCCGATAGTATCTTTTCACTAGCCTCCACTAGTTGTGACACTGCTTAGTTTTTACAAAAGCAGCTAAGGCCATTAAGTGATGCTCCAGTCAGAGCTGAAGAACCTTCTTGTATGAGAAGCGAAACGTCTTCAAAGAAAATCCAGAAAGTCCAGTTGCCTCCTGAAAAAGCATCTTTGGGACAATTATGACCCGGATGACTGAGAATCTCCATAGACAGTGAGAGACAATGCGGGATACTTAAGGCACTGGACTAGAAATCGGAAGACTGTCGGTTCTAGTCCCACCTTAGGCATGAAAGTCAACTGTGGTGACCTTGGGGTCAGTCCTTCTCTCTTGGTCCTAGTAAGGAGGCAATGCCAACCCACCAGCTTCCCATCATAGCTATCGCAATTGGCATGACGCACGAGCATCCGAACGTGTGCGCTGGGGCCTGCGGCCACACCTCGCAAATTATCGTGTCTATCTATTATCTATCTATCTACATCTAACTATATAATCTATCTATCTATTCTATCTATCCTATTATCTATTATCTATCTATCTATCTATCTATCTATCTCATCAATTATCGATTATATAAAGGATGGCTGCACTTCCAAATGGTTAGACGGCCTATTTGTATCTGAACAAAAATCTTTTTAACATTTATATTTTATTGTGTTTTTCTAATCTAGGTGAAATGTTAATATATACTGCAAGTCCATGTATGATATGCCATACGCTAAATAAATAAGTAAACAACCGCCCAATCAAGAAACTACCAGGAACACCTCCATCAACACTGATAGGACAAGCCACTAAGTATATAAAGAGAGAGCAAATTCCTCTCTCTTCTAGCACTGATGATGTTACCTAGTTGGGTCACGAAACGTCTGCAAGAAAACCACCAAGATCAGAGAGCACCAAGGACCCCTGAAGAGACAATGTTGTTGGATGATGGACCAAGTGGCCCCTTAGCTCCGGCTTTATTATTTATATAATAACAATGATATGCGTGTGTGTGTGCGTGCGTGGGTGTATGATAATACTATATAATTTATATTATGATTACATTTATCTGCCCCATCTCGCCTAGAGGTTTAGAAAGCCCCTTTTTGCTTCCCAGTCAGTCAATATGGGCTGAGCAAGTGAAGCTGGAGGCAGCCAAGATTTCCTTCCCTCCACTTTCCCCTCGCACTTTACATATGCCCAGAGGCACCGTGCCCACTTAGAAGCAGCTGCCCGCCGGCCTCCCCGCCCGTCCCTTGTTTCTTCCATCCCTAAACCCTCCATTCCAGATTCACCCGCCTGGGATTGCCTCGATGCCTATGCTTTGCGACGTAAAACTGTGCCGAAAGAAATAGACCTTTTTAATGGGATTTTAAAGTTATTATCCTCTCTCTTTATTAGTAACGCCTTATTAATGTTAATAGGGCGAAGGGAAGCCCTTTTGCTGCGACGCGGGGACACAAAAACATCACCTAATATTACTGAAGTTTCATTAATAAATACTACACTTAAAACTCCATTTAAAAGCTTTATTTCTTTTTGTGGCTGCTCGGCTCACCTGCGGCAGTCCGAGGCTTTTTTCCCTTCTTGCGGCAGCGTAGAGCAGAAAAGAGGACAGGAAGGTGCCGACGGATGACTAAAAGCAACGGATAAGAATTCGGCCATAATAGGAAGGTCGATTCCAAATGAACTGGGGGATGGCCAATTTGGACGGACGGGAGGTCGCCAGGCCGAGAAGGTCTAGGTGTTAATGCTATGGGACGGAAAAACCTGCCCTCCTGTGGTCAAAACGGGTATTGCGGCCGCCGAAATAAATAAACCTTTTGAATGGGATTTTAAGGTTATTATTCTCTATCTTTATTATTAACGCCTTATTAATATTAATAGGGCGACGGGAGGCCCTTTTGCTGAGACCCTGGAGCAGAGTAAGATAACCTAATATTAGTATGGTTTTATTAACAAAGAATAATAAACTTAAAACGCCATTTAAAAGGTTTATTTCTTTTGGTGGCTGCTGTACCTGCTTGTCCCTTAGCGAGAGATGGCGCGGCCTTCAAAAAGGCCTGTAACGATGAATTAAGGTTACTTTGATAGGTGCTAACTTTAAAGATAAACCTCACCAAACATACATAAATTTATTGCTATGCTTAATATTAAAATGAGTGAATTAGATTTTACCTTCGCTGCTAGTTTTGAAACTGACGCATTTATTAAAATGTTTTATGTCTACCTACATCACACTAATTTCTTGCTGCATCTTAGTTTCTAATCTTCCTAGTATGCCCATTCGTGAATATCATTACTGGGCGGAAAATAGACAGCTAGTCCAATTGGGGGTGGACGGTGCCAGGCTAGAAAATTGGGGGGGGGGGGGGCTGAGTTTTAGTACCACCTTAGGTATGAGAAACCAGCTTTGGGCCAATTCCTCTCCTAGTCAGCCTAAGTCTAACCCTAACCCTAGGGCTGTTGTTGCATGGCGAAAATAAGAGAAGGAAGGAGCATTAGATATATTTGCCGCCTTGAGTTATTTATAAAAAAATAACAAAGGCTGCATTAAAAAAATACGCAAAAAGTCATCTGGGTCAGTCACTCCAAAACCAGCTTTGGGCCAGTCACTCTCTCTCTCGGCCCTAGGAAGGAAGCAACGGCAAACCATTTGTCTGAAATGGTATAGGGTTGCCTGCCTAAGCAGGGGGTTGGACTAGAAGACCTCCAAGGTCCCTTCCAACTCGGTTATTCTATTCTAACCGCAGCTGGGGGGAAAAACCTTGCCAAGAAAACCGCAGGGATTTGGTCAGGCAATGGCCAGGAGTCGAGACTAAGTGGAAAGCACCAAATAATATTAAGAATAACAGCAAAAACTTGCTAAACGCCCGGCTCCCTCCGGTCATGTTACTAGAGGGAGTGCGACACAGGGCAATTGAGTTCTCGGGCAACGCGTGTCGTGGGAACGCACCCTAGTACCCACGCAGCCCATGAAAAAAGGCGGCGTCGAGCGGCAGATTGGGGAAGTTCCCTGAAGCCCCCGCCTCACCTGGCCTTGATGCAATAAGCAGCAGCGCCGCCGGCTCCACCTTTGCATTCTACGTGGCCGCGGGACAGCCTTCGGGGAGTCGGCCGGGCTGTGACCCATCAGAAGGCGCCGGTTCCCCTATTTCGGCAGAGAAGCGGAAAGGCACCATAGAGGTAGGAAAGGAGAGCGGAGTGCAGACTGGGCTTTCCCCTCTTCAAACCGTCGCTCTTGGGAATCGCCATAGATATGTACACAGAGAGCTCGGGTGGAAATGGTAGAGCGGCCGGTAGAACCAAGACTTCCGAGTTTGCTGGAGCATATATGGAGGAAGACTTTGGATTGGAGTTAAGGACGGAAAAAAGACAATGCAGAAATCTGGATTGTATTGGGGGCGCCCTATATAAAAGCCCCCCGCAAAGGTGGAGTGTCACAGAGTATTGCACATCCATTCCCAGCCAGCAGGGGACAAGTTTAATAATCCCTATAAGTTCATCCAGCGTTCTTCAAACTGGCAATTTTTGTGGACTTCAGTCCCGAATTCCCCAGCCTGCATGCAGTTGCAGGTACTAAATGGTTTATCCAGGAAAAAGCAGGAACTGTAATTAAATGGACTCCAGGTTGGGGACCGAGTAAACCACCTCCAAATTGTGAGTCCCCCTAAAATTGCTGGCAAAACCCCAAAGTGATCGCAATAAATAAATAAAAACACAAACGTATTTATTTAGCGTATGGCACAATACACTCCGATAGTATCTTTTCACTAGCCTCCACTAGTTGTGACACTGCTTAGGTTTTACAAAAGCAGCCAAGGCCATTAAGTGATGCTCCAGTCAGAGCTGCAGAACCTTCTTGTATGAGAAGCGAAACGTCTTCAAAGAAAATCAAGAAAGTCCAGTTGCCTCCTGAAAAAGCATCTTTGGGACAATTATGACCCGGATGACTGAGAATCTCCATAGACAGTGAGAGACAACGCGGGATACTTAAGGCACTGGACTAGAAATCGGAAGGCTGTCGGTTCTAGTCCCACCTTAGGCATGAAAGTCAACTGTGGTGACCTTGGGGTCACTCCTTCTCTCTTGGTCCTAGTAAGGAGGCAATGCCAAACCACCAGCTTCCCATCATAGCTATCTGCAATTGCATTGACGCACGACCGAATGTGTGCAGCTGGGGCCTGCGCACACCTGCAACATATCGTGTACATCTATCTACCCTATCTATCTATCAATCTATCAATCTATCAATCTATCAATCTATCAATCTATCTATCTATCTATCTAATATAAAGGAGGCTGCACTTCAATGGTTAGACGGCCTATTGGTATCTGAACAAAAATCTTTTTAACATTTATATTTTATTGTGTTTTTCTAATCTAGGTGAAATGTTAATATATACTGCAAGTCCATGTATGATATGCCATACGCTAAATAAATAATTAAACAACCGCCCAATCAAGAAACTACCAGGAACACCTCCATCAACACTGATAGGACAAGCCACTAAGTATATAAAGAGAGAGCAAATTCCTCTCTCTTCTAGCACTGATGATGTTACCTAGTTGGGTCACGAAACGTCTGCAAGAAAACCACCAAGCTCAGAGAGCACCAAGGACCCCTGAAGAGACAATGTTGTTGGATGATGGACCAAGTGGCCCCTTAGCTCCGGCTTTATTATTTATATAATAACAATGATATGCGTGGGTGTGTGTGTGTGCGTGCGTGGGTGTATGATAATACTATATAATTTATATTATGATTGCATTTATCTGCCCCATCTCGCCTAGAGGTTTAGAAAGCCCCTTTTTGCTTCCCAGTCAGTCAATATGGGCTGAGCAAGTGAAGCTGGAGGCAGCCAAGATTTCCTTCCCTCCACTTTCCCCTCGCACTTTGCATATGCCCAGAGGCACCGTGCACACTTAGAAGCAGCTGCCCGCCGGCCTCCCCGCCCGTCCCTTGTTTCTTCCATCCCTAAACCCTCCATTCCAGATTCACCCGCCTGGGATTGCCTCGATGCCTATGCTTTGCGACGTAAAACTGTGCCGAAAGAAATAGACCTTTTTAATGGGATTTTAAAGTTATTATCCTCTATCTTTATTAGTAACGCCTTATTAATGTTAATAGGGCGAAGGGAAGCCTTTTTGCTGCGACGCGGGGACACAAAAACATCACCTAATATTACTGAGGTTTCATTAATAAATACTACACTTAAAACTCCATTTAAAAGCTTTATTTCTTTTTGTGGCTGCTCGGCTCACCTGCGGCAGTCCGAGGCTTTTTTCCCTTCTTGCGGCAGCGTAGAGCAGAAAAGAGGACAGGAAAGTGCCGACGGATGACTAAAAGCAACGGACAAGAATTCGGCCATAATAGGAAGGTCGATTCCAAATGAACTGGGGGATGGCCAATTTGGACGGACGGGAGGTCGCCATGCCGAGAAGGTCTAGGAGTTAATGCTATGGGACGGAAAAACCTGCCCTCCTGCGGTCAAAACGGGTATTGCGGCCGCCGAAATAAATAAACCTTTTGAATGGGATTTTAAGGTTATTATTCTCTATCTTTATTATTAACGCCTTATTAATATTAATAGGGCGACGGGAGGCCGTTTTGCTGAGACCCTGGAGCAGAGTAAGATAACCTAATATTAGTATGGTTTTATTAACAAAGAATAATAAACTTAAAACGCCATTTAAAAGGTTTATTTCTTTTGGTGGCTGCTGTACCTGCTTGTCCCTTAGCGAGAGATGGCGCGGCCTTCAAAAAGGCCTGTAATGATGAATTAAGGTTACTTTGATAGGTGCTAACTTTAAAGATAAACCTCACCAAACACATAAATTTATTGCTATGCTTAATATTAAAATGAGTGAGATTAGATTTTACCTTCGCTGCTAGTTTTGAAACTGACGCATTTATTAAAAGTTTTATGTCTCACTACATCACACTAATTTACTTGCTGCATCTTAGTTCTAATCTTCTAGTATGCCATTCGGAATATCATTCACTGGGTTTGAAAAATAGGACAGCTAATGTCCAATTGGGGTGGAAGGTTGCCAGGCTAGAATGGGGGGGGGGGGCTGAGTTGTTTTAGTACCACCTTAGGTATGAGAAACCAGCTTTGGGCCAATACATCTCCTAGTCAGCCTAAGGTCTAAACCCTAACCCTAGGGGGCTGTTGCTGCATGGCGAAAATCAAGAGAGGAAGGACATTAGATATATTTGCCGCCTTGAGTTATTTATAAAAAAAATAACAAAGGCTGCATTAAAAAAATACGCAAAAAGTCATCTGGGTCAGTCACTCCAAAACCAGCTTTGGGCCAGTCACTCTCTCTCGGCCCTAGGAAGGAAGCAACGGCAAACCATTTGTCTGAAATGGTATAGGGTTGCCTGCCTAAGCAGGGGGTTGGACTAGAAGACCTCCAAGGTCCCTTCCAACTCCGTTATTCAGCTGGGGGGAAAAACCTTGCCAAGAAAACAGCAGGGATTTGGTCAGGCAATGGCCAGGAGTCGAGACTAAGTGGAAAGCACCAAATAATATTAAGAATAACAGCAATAACTTGCTAAACGGACGGCTCCCTCGGTGATGTTACTAGAAGGGAGCAGCGGAACACAGGCAATTGGAGTTTCATCGGGCAACGCCGTGTCGTGGGAAACGCACTCCTAGTACCCACGCCGCCCGTGAAAAGGCGGCGTCGAGCGGCAGATTCGGGGAAGCTTCCCTGAAGCCCCCGCCTCACCTGGCCTTGATGCAAAGGCAGCAGCGCCGCCGGCTCCACCTTTGCCTTCTCCTTGGCCGCGGGACAGCCTTCTCGGGGCGTCGCCGGGCTGTGACGCCATCAGAAGGCACGTCCCCTATTTCGGCAGAGAAGCGAAAAGGCACCATAGAGGTAGGAAAGGAGAGCGGAGGGCAGACTGGGCTTTCCCCTCTTCAAACCGTCGCTCTTGGGAATCGCCATAGATATGTACACAGAGAGCTCGGGTGGAAATGGTAGAGCGGCCGGTAGAACCAAGACTTCCGAGTTTGCTGGAGCATATATGGAGGAAGACTTTGGATTGGAGTTAGTTAAGGACGGAAAAAAAGACAATGCAGAATCGGGATGGTATGGGGGAGCCCTATATTAAAAAGCCCCCCCGCAAAAGGTGGAGTGCACAGAGTATTGCACATCCATCCCAGCCAGGCAGGGGACAAGTTTATCCCTGTAAGCATCCAGCGTTTCTCAAACTTGGCAATTTTTTTGTGGACTTCAAGTCCAGAATTCCCCAGCCTGCATGCGTTTGCAGGTAAACTAAATTTGGTTTATCCAGGGAAAGCGAGGAACTGTATTAAAGTGGACTCTAGGGTTGACCGAGTACACCACCTCCAAATTTGTGACGTCCCCTAAAATTCGCTGGCAACCCCCAAGTGATCGCAATAAATAAATAAAAACACAAACGTATTTATTTAGCGTATGGCACAATACACTCCGACAGTATCTTTTCACTAGCCTCCACTAGTTGTGACACTGCTTAGGTTTTACAAAAGCAGCCAAGGCCATTAAGTGATGCTCCAGTCAGAGCTGAAGAACCTTCTTGTATGAGAAGCGAAACGTCTTCAAAGAAAATCAAGAAAGTCCAGTTGCCCCCTGAAAAAGCATCTTTGGGACAATTATGACCCGGATGACTGAGAATCTCCATAGACAGTGAGAGACAATGCGGGACCACCAGCTTCCCATCATAGCTATCTGCAATTGCATTGACGCACCACCGAATGTGTGCAGCTGGGGCCTGCGCACACCTGCAACATATCGTGTAGATCTATCTATCTATCTATCTATCTATCTATCTATCTATCTATCTATCTATCTATCTATCTATCTATCTATCTATCTATCTATCTATCTATCTATCATC
>JALGBA010003108.1:0-42250 GCA_023970755.1 Azemiops feae | reverse complement strand
ATAAAATAAAATAATAAAATAAAATAAAATAAAATAAAATAAAATAAAATAAAATAAAATAAAATAAAATAAATAAAATAAAATAAATAATAAAATAAAATAAAATAAAATAAAATAAAATAATAAAATAAAATAAAATAATAAAATAAAATAAAATAAAATAAAATAAAATAAAATAAAATAAAATAAAATAAAATAAAAGGCAAGGCACCCAAACACTTTTTGCCCAGAGGGAGACTGGAAGCTTTGCCTGCTTGCAAACGGGGTGCTTGGAAATGGAGTGATTCGCTCTGTTTCCATGTGCCCCATTTGCAAGCAGGCAAAGCTTCCAGTCTCTGTCATTTCTCCGTCCAGGCAAAATGTGTTTGGGTGCCTATGGGGCGCTTGGAAATGGAGTGATTAGCTCCATTTCCAAGTGCCCCATAGGTGCCCAAACACTTTTCACCCAGACGGAGAACTGACGGAGACTGGAAACTTCGTCTGCTTGCAAAAGGAAAGAGTGTGGCAAATGGAGGGAGGCGGCAGGGGAGGCTTGCATCACCCGGTCCTTCGGCTTCCCCCGCCTGTCCATTCCACTCTCCTTTTCACCTGAAGGCGCGTTCTGCCGGCACTGCCCTCACCTCCCGAGTGTCTGCCCTGGCAAGCCCTGTAAGCCGTTGCAACCGCAGGCAAGCAGCTGTTGGGGGGAGTGGGCAAGCAGCTTCGGTGGGTGTCTGGCAGGCAGAGGGAGGCAGCAGGGGAGGCTTGCACCGCCATGGGAGAGTTGGCAGAGAAGGAGGCTGTGCATCTGCAGGGCAAAGCTGGGTGGCCGGGACCGAAGAAAGCCCCTCCAGCGTCATATGTGGCTGTTGCATAGCGGCAGCAGAGCCTTTTGCCGTCACTCCCCTCGGCTCCGAAACATGGCAGTCCGGCTCGGAAGGGGAGTGAAAGGGAAGAGGTGGGTGGGCAGCCGGGTCATTGAACGGGCAGGGGGAGGTTGCCAAGCGGGGAGTGGTCTGGCTGCAGGGGCCCTGAGGTAAGTGGGTGCGGGGCGTGTGGGGCAGGTCCACCCCTCCCACCTGCCTGGCATCACCTCATGGTGGCAGCACCGGTGCGATGTGTGCTCTCCTGTCTCGTTGCGGCAGTGAGCAACCAGACGGTGGAATGGAGTGGGTGGGCTCTTAACTAGGGCTTATTTTGGGGTAGGGCTTATATTAGGCACACACCAAAAAATCAGGCTAGGGCTTATTTTCTAGGTGGGTATTATTTTCGGGGAAACACGGTAATAGGCAGAATCAGTTTTTGATACCTATGTATCAGGGCTGACCTGAGAAGCAGCTGAGAGTCATGTTGATTAAAGAACTCAGTCAAAATCACAAAGGCTATGTTAGAATTTCAGTTAAGTCAACACAGAAATGAGTGTCCTTTGTGAGAGTGAAAAAGCCAGTTTCTGAATCCTATTTTAATTATTTCTGAAGAGCTCTACATAAAAAAAAAATCATATGCATTTTTAGACAGAAAAATACAGAACTACTGTATGTAAATATTTTCCCACTTAACCACTGCAACTGTAGACTCCATTTCCTGTATTCTGCCAGGAATAAATGGATGAAAGAATATTGTCAGGTCTGCCATCTTCGGCTTGGCGCCTCACTGGCATCCTGCCATCAAAGGCTAGGAGGGAGGGAGCAAGGGGGAGGAGGACAAATGGGCAATAAACATGTATGGGGATTGTTAGAGTTTTACAGCTTTCCAGCGCAAAAATAAGCCCAAAAAATAAGCACACATTCAAAATGAGCAGGAGGCATAGTTTAGAAAAACTTTATCTATAAAATATATATAAACATGATACATACAGTTTCATTCAACTCTGGGGAACATCAACAACTCTTAACTTGGAGATCAGAAAACAACATAGAGAAGACTAAGACATGCCCAGACCTAGGCTGGATCACATGCCTCACTCAGCCAATACTGTGTCTTAATCAAAAACAGTTCTCATTGGCTGGTTTGTTGCTATGGCTATTCCAGTTCATAAAAATTCTTACACAGTGACAGGGATGTGATGGGAAATAGGAAGGGGGGCTGACAGCTTGATGAAGACAAGGGAAGCATGGAACCAGTTTGTGTCAGCTCTCAAGGCCATGCACCCTGAAAGTGGAATGTGGACTACCCCAAACATCTCAGCATTCTCAAAACACCTATGTGGCTCTTTATTGGCTGAAGATGAACTGGTCATGGGGGGAGGGCTGGGATGAGAGGAAAAATGTGTAACCTTTTCTTGTGGGAAATTTAGTTCTAGCCTGACTTTACTGCAGCCAGCAGCCTTTAGTAAAAGAACCTTTCACTTCACCCAAATGGAATTAAGGGTCTTTCTTTCCTAAGAGGCCTGACTGGGGCAGGTCTGCCATTACGCTAGAACTACAATAACAGCCAACCCAGAGAGACACCTCTACTGTGGCGACTGTGCAAAGTATGTCAGCTCACGAGAGTGACCAGGAGGAGGTTGAAGCCTGGGGGGAAGCAGCATCCTTGAGACCCCATGGCAGAGTAGACCTCCCTGAATGCCTGGGTGAAGTGGAAACCTGTGGCGACCAGCCAAGACCCCAATGGTTGCTGGGGGTTGGAAAGAAAGAAGACTGGGAAGAAAAGCCATCTGGGGTGACGTTCGCATGCAGGAGCCAGGGCAGCCACCAGAGAGAGCCACACATGGAGACTGAGGAGGAGACAACCCAGGGCGAGGCAGACCGGGAGGATGAGATGCTGGAGTGCACGATCAAGTACCTGTGGGGGGCCTTTAGCAACCTCGAGGTGTGCGAAGCTCTGGCGCAGATGGCACAGCTGGCTGCCCAACCAGAGCAAGCCTCAGTCGGTAATGGCGTGACTGTACCCACCATTGCAGCTATGGTGATGCCTGCCCCAGCTGTCCAGACACAGGGTCCGGCCCCACAACCAGCCACCACCCTGGCTGCTTAGCCAGCAGCACCAGCTTGGGCTGCACCACTGAGAAGGAGAGGCCGCAGACTCCCATCCCTTGTGGTGAAGTACGGTGGATATCCTAAACAACTAGGGTTCTTTCTTGCTGAAGTCTGGACCTACATGCAGGAATATGGTCTGGAAATAGCCACCAAGGGGGCAAACATGTGATGTGTAACCATGGCACTGGAGGGGACCACAGCCAAGTGGATGGTCACCCTCCACAACAATGATGCCCCAGAGCTGCGCAACTTTGACCATTTCATGGGGGCACTTCAAAAGCATTTTGAAGACCCCTTGGCCAACTGCAAAGCCAGAACCAGGATCAAGACCATAAGCCAGGGCTGCTGACCTGTGGCCACCTACACCCAAGAATTCCACAATCTGGCCTGCTGACTGACTGGCCACAAGATATGCTGATCAAGTGTTTCCAGGATGGGCTGAATAATGATGTCTACAACACCTGAATCTCCAGGAGTGCCCCCCCCCCGCCATGGCTGGTATGTTTTGGCCAAAGAGGTCAAGATCGACTTGGCCCATTCATGGGGCTGTCCCAGCTGCGGGTGGTGGAGATCCCTCCTGGAAAAGAAAGAAGCCCTGAAGACACCGGCTCCTGCACAGAGCCAGCGCCGACACTCCACTGGCTGTTTCAAGTGCGGGAAGGAGGGGCACCGAGCTGCCAAATGCCAAGCTACATGCCCAGTCCAGAAGATGCCCTTGGGACCTGCCAAGAAGCCAGTGAAGCTGGCTCAGAGAACCTGAGAGATGGCCCTGGAGAGAGTGGAAGTTGTCAAGTTCACCCCATCCCCCAAGGATGGTGAGAGAACTCTGACTATCCCAGCTGAAGGTCTGATGGAGAGCGATACCAACTCTAACAACCCCTTGGTAAGTTGCCCGGTGATCCCAGTAACCATCCCCATAGAACTGGTGGTTCCATCCTCAGGGCTCAAGGGGAACCTGGTGGCCCTCCTGGACTCGGGTTGCACCAGATGCCTGGTCAACCCTTCCCTAGTTAAGAAACTAGGTCTGAGACTCAAACAGCTTAAAGTGCCTGTGGCTTTTTGCCAGCTGGATGACTCAGTAGCGGGAGGCAGCAGCAACGTTTGTCACCGAGCCAATAGAAATGAGAATGGGGGCGCACACAGAAACCTTGACCTTTATTGTGGAGCCTGGTATGGAGAGACCCCTTGTACTAGGCTTGGCATGGCTATTGAAGTGGAATCCCTACATAAACTGGAGGAGGAGGATGTTAAATATTCAGCAGGCTAGCCCAAAAGGGGAGCTGAAAAAGAAACTTAAGGTCTCTACCCCTAAGCTGCCATGGGCAAAGCCAAGGAGAGAGGTGGAAGCTGCAACGAAGGAGCACCCTAAAGGCGATCCCCAGATCCCTAAAGAATATTGGGACCTATGAGATATTTTTAGTGAAAGGGGCTCAGATGTGCTTCCACCCCACCAGCCAACTGACTGCTCCATAGAAATCATATCAGGGGCTAAGTTGCCCAAACCCAAACTGTACTCAATGACCCCTAGAGAATTAGAGGAACTGCGAGAATTTATAGACAAAAACCTGAAGCGTGGCTTCATAAAACCCTCCAGATCAAGAGTGGCTGCTCCAGTGCTGTTCAGGGAACAGAAGAATGGGTCCCTTTGTCTATGCATTGACTATCGCGGGCTAAATGCTGTTTGCCTAGAAAACATCTACCCATTGCCACTGATGAAGGACATGCTAGCCCAGTGGTGGCGAACCTTTTAGAGACCGAGTGCCCAAACTGCAACCCAAAACCCACTTATGTATCGCCGGGTGCCGGGTGGGCATGGCCCGCTGGGTGGGCGTGGCCCTCTGGGTGGGTGTGGCCTGCTGGGTGGGCGTGGCTACGGTGGTCACAGCAGACTGGGTGGGCGTGGCCAGGGTGGGTGTGGCCAGCTCGATGTTGCTCCTGGGGAGGGATGCCTGTGGGGGCCGGGCAGGGTTGGTGGAGATCCAGGGGGTCTCTGGCGGGTGGGGCAGTGGGCAGTAGGGTGTCTTGCTCAGCTGATGGCTTGGGGGGGAAGGGGGCAGCTACACCCCCTCCCAAACACTGCCGTCTCACGAAAGCAGGATGAAAACTCCAAAAAGCGACAAGGAAAAAGTTAAAACAGAAGAGTGTCTTGCGATGGTTTTCTTCCCTGGTGGGGTGGCATGGGGGGAGGCTTCTGAGCCCTGCAGCTCTTTCGAGGGGGGGAGGAGAAGAGTGGGGAAGGGCTGTGCTCGGATCGGGGCTCCTCGTGCCTTCCGCTGCCCGCCTGTGCTCTTCTGCTGCAGATGCCGCGGCTCCACTTGCCTGGCAGGGCGGGGGCACGCTCAAGCTCAGGGACGCATGTGGGGCTGCAGCCTCACTGTGCCGGGACTGGGCTGGGCTGGGCGCAGAGCCTCCTCGCCGCTTCTTCCCCCGCGGACATCGGGAGCACCCACCCCAACTTCCGCTCATCCCGGGGCAGCTGCTGCTGTCCGGCGCTCTCCAGCCCATCGCTGGCCAGCCGGGTGTGCCGGGATGCCTCCCTTCGGGCTCCCTCGGCCTCTCCCCCCCTCCAGGCTGGGGCTGGTCAGATTCCCCCCGTGGGCAGCGCTGCACCCATCCCCGTGCAGCCCTCCTCCTCCATCCTCCTCCTCCTTCTGCGGGCAGACCACGGCTTACCAAGCCGGGCGGCGCCTCTCCCCACACACGTCCTCAGGCGGAGGAGCCAGGCAGCTGTGACTCTCGCTCCCCTCCGGCCTCCATCTGCCCGAGGCCTGAGCTCAGCGCGCCCAGCTGGCCAGTGGGCCGGAGAGCGCAGGACAGTGGCAGCTGCCCCGGGATGAGGGGTAGGCGGGGTGGGTTCTCCCGATATCTGCAGGGGAAGAAGCAGCATGGAGGCTCCGTGCCCAGCCCAGCCCCGGCACGGCACGGAAAGCGAGGCAGCAGCCCCACATGCATCCGACCCAACCCTCGCAGAGTGCCCTTCTCCCGCCGCTCTGACCCAACCCTCGCAGAGCCCTGACCAGGGTCCTTACCTCTGCCCGGCATGTTCCGCGGCCTCATGGCAGCGGCACTGGGCAGGAGGCGGCAAACGGCCGGTTTCGGCATGGTGCGGCTGTTTGCCTCCAGCCGTGGCCATTTGCCGCCTTGCCCATCGCACCCAATGCCGCTGCAATGAGGCCACGGAACAAGCTGGGCGGAGGTAAGGAACCGGGTCGGGGCGGCAGGAGAAGGGCGCTCTGCGAGGGTTGGATCAGAGCAGCGGGAGAAGGGTGCTCTGTGAGGGTTGGGTTGGAGTGGCATTGGGTGCAATACGCGAGGCGGCAAACAGCCGGGCCACGCCTAAACCAGCCGTTTGCCGCCTCCTGCCCAATGCCACTGTCCTCGCAGAGCGCCCTTCTCCCGCCGCCTCAACCCGGTTCCTGACCTCTGCCCGGCTTGTTCCGTGGCCTCATGGCAGCGGCATTGGACAGGAGGTGGCAAACGGCCGGTTTCGGCATGACGCAGCTGTTTGCCACCTCGCGTATTGCGCCCAATGCTGCTGCAATGCGGCTCGGCCGAAAGCGGCCATGGAACAAGTGGGGCAGGTTTCCCCCCCACCCGCCCCACGGATCGCCCTGCAGTCGCCGCCATTTCCCCTCCACCCCCCGCACGGATCACCCTGCCGCCGCCACCATTTCCCCCCCACCCGCCCCACGGATCGCCCTGCAGTCGCCGTTTCCCCCCACCCCCCGCACGGATCTCCCTGCCACCGCCGCTTGGAAAAGGCCTCCGGAGCACGGATCGAGCCGCTGGGCAGCTGCAAAATGGCCCTGCTGCCATGGATCCGGGCTCTGGAGGCCTGGAAAAGGCCTCTGCTGCCCGGATCTATAGCTGCAGAACGATTTCGCACATACCCCCACGGCCGATCCGGGCTCCGGAGGCTTGGAAAAGGCCTCTGCTGCCTGGATCGGCCATGGGGGGTGGTGCGAAATCACTCTGCAGCCATAGATCCAGGTGGCAGAGGCCTTTTCCAGGACTCCGGAGCCCAGATCGGGCTGCTGGCGGTCCGCAAAATCGCTCTGCAGGTATACCTGTACTCGCGCTGGCAGCTTCCATTCAAAAAAAGGTACCTGCGTTGTATGAGAGAAAAAGCCCTGCCTCCACCATCCATCCACCATCCACCCAGCTCTTGCAGGTGCTCCCTGACTCGCAGTGCAGAGAGAAAGAGAGCGAGAGTGCTGGCGCATGTGGAGAAGGGGAGGGGAGCAGCCCGGCCCCGCCTCCCTCTGGGGCGATGGTGCGCATGCCCATAGGGACAGCTCTGCGTGCCACCTGTGGCACACGTGCCATAGGTTCGCCACCATGGTGCTAGCCCATTTGGCCAAGTGGAGGATTTTTACCAAGCTGGACTTGGGGAGGCATATTACTGGGTTAGGATCAAGGAAGGTGATGAGTGGAAAATGGCTTTTAATTGCCCCTTGGGGTGTTTCCAGTTCCGAGTCCTCCCCTTCGGATTGCAGGGTGCCCCCGCTATATTTATATAGCTGATAAACGAAGCACTGCATGAGCACCTGTACAAAGGGATTTTGGTCTATCTGGATGACATTTTAATCTATACTGAAACTATGGCAGAGCATCTAAAATTGGTCAGGGCTATGCTCAAAAAGCTCTGAGCAGCCCAATTGTATGCCAAACTGTCTAAATGCAAATTCCATCAAAGAAAAATTGACTATTTGGGGTACCGCATTTTCCACAAAGGAATAGAAATGGACCCCAATCTTTGCTAAAACTGCAAAAAAAACAGCTTCAGCACCATCATCTGGGACTCCTAGCCCAGTATATCAGAGATCTATTGAAACAATGCTCCAACAAGAAAAAGCCAATAACTTCCAAAAAGAAATGCAGACAACACTCCAGTTAATTCAAGAAGCAATTGTCTCACACAAAGAAGATACAAGAAGAAATCATGAGAAGACAAGAAACAACTTGGATAAGATAAACGAGCAGGTCTTCAATATAAATTCACAGCTAAAAAACTTCCAACAAATGATTACAAAGAATGAACAAAGAATCCAGAAAATGGAAGATAAATCAGAGGAAACTGAGAAAAAGATGGAGGAAATAAAAGAAGAAAATCAAAGATTAGCACAGGCAAATAAAAACTTGGAAGATACAGTTGCAGTACTGGAGATGGAGAAAGCTTCATATTTTTTAAGACTACAGAATATACCTGAAGATAAGGAGGAAGACCTAACAGATTTGATTACTAATCTGCTGGCTGAAGCACTGGAAATTGAAAAAAGCGAGATGGAAGGAGAATTGGACCAAATATATAGAAATAACTCAAGCTACGCAAGGAGACACAGAATCCCCAGGGAGGTGCATGTTAGATTTGTGAAAAAAACAATAAGAGATGAAATACTGAAAAGAGTGAGGGACGAACCACTGATATATAGAAAAAAAGAAATTGTGCTCCTGAAACAGATCCCTAGGAGGATAAGAGATTCTCAAAAACAATACCAATTCCTGACTACAAAACTAAATGAAAAAGGAGTGAATTTTATTTTTATTTTTTTTATTAAACTTTTTATTTATTTTCTAATGTTACCATTATATCTTTGAAAAACAACGTGGCGGATGAGTTACAATGATTCAATTACATACAGATATTATTAATACAAGTCTCCAACTATTCAGCCAATATTTCCTCTCTTTTGTTTTATAAAGATTTTATTAATTTTCTCTTACATACATATATTGATTTTTCAACCAACGTGCTGTCTGAGTATAACAATGCTAATACATATTCAATTCCTAATCCTTCATTCTTTCCTCTAGCCATTGATAAAATAGATCCCAAGTTTGATAATATTCTGTTTCTTCTTTATCTTTCAATCTCATAGTTAATCTGTCCATCTCTGCGCATTCCAGTATTTTTCTGATTATTTCTTCTTCTGGTGGTAGTCCTTCATTTTTCCAATATTGCGCAAAGATTATTCTTGCTGCTGTAGGGATGTGTAAAATCAAATATAGGCTTTGTTTGTTAATCTTTTCTGGCATTATACCTAATAAGAAAAGTTCAGGTTTAAAACCAACATGTTCTCCTAATATTTTTTCTAACCAAGCATGTATCTTTTTCCAATAAGCCTTTGCTTTGCCACATGTCCACCAGACATGATAGTATGTGCCTGAGTTATGCTTACACTTCCAGCATCTATCTGACATATTTTTAAACATTTTTGCTAATCTTGCTGGTGGCAAGTGCCATCTATAAAACATTTTATATAAATTTTCTTTATACGAAGTTGACATTGTTAATTTATAATTTCTCTCCCATAGCTTTTGCCACTTTTCTAGTTCTACATTATAACCAAAGTTTTTTGCCCATCTTATCATTGTTTCTTTAACTTGTTCACTTTCCATTTCCAGAATTAACAAAAAATTATACATTTTCTTAATTAATTTCTCATCTGAGGTTAACAAAATCTTATCAAATACAGTTTTTTTTAAACAAGTTTTATTAATTTTCCAGTTTTACAAAAATCCAAATATTAAGGAAGCAGCGTGGTGATTGGGTAATCCATAATCCAATAACAAGATCTTTCATAAATAGGTCAGGTTACATCATCAAAAATTTCCTCTCTGTTTCCCTTATTTTATCACATTCAAATTAATACATTGCTAATTATGACTCAATCAATTAAAACATTTATCAGTATATTTTAACTTATACGTGTCCATGTCCTGTATTTAAATTTTACCTAATTTCGATTACAGTATTCCAATTAGCTTAATATTCATAGTATTTAGATTTCGGGTAGCCCAAAGTTCCCTTATTTCATTACAAAATAATTGTCATATCTAAGATACACATATTGTTTACTCGAATAAATTCTTACTTTATTTCACAAATATATTCTATTTCTCATCCTAGTACCTCGTCATTTACTAATAAAATATCCTTTATTGTCTCAATCCAACTTCTAAATTATAATTCAGAACTGTTATTCTAATAGCTATTTTTTATTTCTCTTATAAGTCTAAGTCCTAAATATTAAGTCAGTTAATATCTTTTAAAATCTCCTTAGCTCGTTAAGTGAGATTTTAAGCTCTTCCATTATAAGTCACACACACAAAAAAATCACAACCCATTTTTTAAGTCTAACTCTAGCTTTTTTTGTGCCAAGCAGGCTTCCATACCAGTGCCTTTAAATCATCAGATAGATCTCCCTTCATTCCTACACATGATATTTGAATCAGGGGAGACCATCCAGTGATCAATTTTTGAAAGGAGCTGGCCCCTTTGTAATCATTGGGTTGTTGGCCTGGTAGTTCAAATCTCCATGTTTGGCTTGGTATATTTGTCATCAGTTCAGTCTGGTCTTCTTCTTCTTCCGGTTTCATCTGGCTTAAGTAAGGAGTCATGTTCAATGTTGTAATTGTTGTTTGGTTGTCTAGGTTGTCTAGGTTCTTGATGTGTTGTGCATATTGGTCTTCAGCACCTTCCATCTTAATGTTGCTTTCTTCAGTTTCTGTTGCTTTTTTAGTTGCAGATTTTTTAGTTGAAATCAAGGTTTGACTATCAAAGTTTTCAGTAGATTGTACCTGGTATTCTTTAAAATCCACTTTGATGTTAATTTCTTTCTCTTCTGTTGCTTTTTGGATTGTAAGTTCATCAGTTGAAGTCTGGGCTGCATTTTGTAAATTTAGGGTGGCACCTTTGTCTTTCAGTCTGGAATTCATTAGCTCAGTAGCCTCAAGGATTTTTTCAAGTATAAGTTTGTAGTTAGGTTGTGGGTAGTATTCCTCCATTTCTGTGGTGTTTACGGATAGTCCTTTAGTGGAGGCTATTTTTGATAAAAGTCAGTAAACGTCCACCTCCACTATAAAGAGTTGTTTTCACCACCCAGCTGTTCCAAATTCTTATCTTTTTTGATAGTGCCAAGGATGAATCTTAGTCTCACAGGTCTCACAGACAAAAAGAAATACACTTGCTATACCAGGTTTCGCCACAAGATGTCCCCCATAGCATGTAAAGTCTTTTTCCAAACTCAAGTGAGGCTTTTATCCAGTTTAAAAAAGATTTTTTTTTTCAATTTAGCAGATAGATAAGGTAATAGGTCCCCGTAGAAACAGGAACTTTTGGGGGCCCCAAATATCCAAAAGGTGCAAGTCCAGTTATTTAGATGTTTAGATTAGTTGTTCTTTTCTTTTCTTTTCAAAGCTTTGTATTCCCAAAGTAGGCAGACGCCGCCCAGTTAAAAGGGGGGAAGAAATTTTCAAAAGGCTTCTATAGGAAAATAATTGGGATACAGGAAAGGTAAGGTAAGGTCTCACCCAATTCCTCCGCAGTGCTTTTGTTGTGCTTGGTACTGCTTTTGGCTTTCGGCTGGTATGGCTTAGTGATCAGCCATGTTGATGGCCAATCTTTTCTTCGTCAGTCCAAAGGAGCTGCCTCAGATCAAACGGAAGGACTGCCGCCCTTCCACGATCTATCGAGGGTCCTCCTCATGGTGGTCGCCCCTCCAGGGCGACTTTCGACCCTTTTCAGGGTCTTCCGACAAAGGGAAACCGGACGGCAGAGAGAGTGCTCTCTTCAAGCATCCGCCGGCGCCACGATCGCAAACGGAAGCCTAAAATCTTATCAAATACAGTTTGATCTTTATAAAATCCATAGTTTTACGTCTTTTTCATATCTATTTTGCATCTGTAAATGTGCCCACCACGACAGGTTGAAACCCTGATTTTCCAGTTCTTGTTTAGATTTTAACTTCCCATCAATATTTAGAATATCTCTATATGTCCAATTTTTTCAAAGTCTACCAAGTTTGGATGTACAAATGCTTCCATTGTTGATAGCCACCCTGGAATTTTTAAATATATTTTAGCTTTATTTTTTTCCCATACTATTAACAAAGCATTTCTTATATAGTGTAGCAATTTCACTGTAGCAATTCTTCCTAATATTGACAATTGCAAATTCTTCCATCTTTCCAAGTCCAGCTTTATTTGTTTCAATAATTTTATATAATTATCTTCTTTTATTGCTGAGCATTTGGCCGATAGATATATGCCCAAATATTTAACCTTTTTCACTATCTGTACCTCTGTTTTTTCTGAGATTTGCTGTTTCTGTTTATCTGTAAGATTTTTAACTATTACCTTGGTTTTTTCTCTGTTTATTTTTAATCCCGCCATTTCTCCATACTGTTCTATCTTTCCCCATAATTTAGGAATCATCTCCAAAGGTTCTTCTAAGATAAATACCAAATCATCAGCAAATGCTTGTAGTTTATATGTTTCGCCTTTTATTTCCAGTCCTTTAATTTCTATATCTTGTCTGATATTTCTATTTAAGACTTTCAGAGTGAAAATGAATAACAATGGAGATAGTGGACATCCTTGCCTTGTACCTTTTCTTATCTCAAAGTTCTCAGTATAATCTCCATTCACGATCACTTTCGCTGTTTTGTTTGTTGTATATTGTTTTTATCATATTTATAAAGTTCTGTCCAAAGTCCATTATTTGTAGTGGCTGAGTCATAAATTGCCAGGAAACATTGTCAAATGCCTTTTGGGCATCTAAAAATATTAGTGCCAATTGTTTCCCTGGATGTAGTTCATAATATTCTAATACGTCCATTATCACTCTTAAGTTGTTTTTAATTTGTCTCTTTGGTAAGAAGCCGTTTTGATCTGGGTGTATAAATTCAACTAAGTATTTTTTCAGTCTCTCTGCCATTATTGAAGTAAAAATTTTATAATCCACATTAACCAGCGAAATTGGTCTATAATTCTTGATGTGCGTCAAATCTGAATCTTCTTTTGGTATTAGAGTAATATTTAATAATAATAATAATAATAAAGTTGGAAGGGACCTTGGAGGTCATCGAGTCCAACCCCCTGCTCAGGCAGGAAACCCTATACCATTTCAGACAAATGGCTGTCCAGTCTCTTCTTAAAAACTTCCAGTGTTGGAGCATTCACCGCTTCTGGAGGCAGGTTGTTCCACTGGTTAATGTTCTAACTGTCGGGAAGTTTCTCCCAGTTCCAGGGTTTGGCTTCTTTCCTCCTTGACTAGTTTCCATCCATACTTTCTTGTCTGACCCTCAGGCGCCTTGGAGAATAGCTTGACTCCCCTCTTCTTTTTGGCATCCCCTTAGATATTGAATACTGCTATCATGTCACCCATAGTCCCTTCTTTTCATTAAACTAGACATACCCAATTCCAGCAACGTCTTGATATTCTTTAGGCCTCCAGTCCGCTTAATCATCTTTGTTGCCCTCTCATGCACTCTTTCCTAGAGTCTCAACTCTTTTTTTTATCATCGTGGTGACCGAAACTGATGCAGTATTCCAAATGTGGCCTTACCAAGGCATTGTAAAGTTGTATTAATACTTCACGTGATCTTGATTCTATCCCTCTGTTAATGCAGCCTAGCACTGTGTTGGCCTTTTTGGCAGCTGCAGCACACTGCTGGCTCATATTTAAGTTATAGTCCACTAGGACTCCGAGGTCCCTCTCACAGTTACTACGATTGAGCAAGGTACCCCCTATACTATACCTGTACATTTGGTTTTTCTTGCCTAAATGTAGAACCTTACTTTTTTCACCATTGAATTTCATTTTGTTAGATAGTGCCCAGTGTTCAAGTCTGTCCAGATCCTCCTGTATCTTAAACCTGTCTTCTGGAGTGTTGGCTATTCCTGCCAGCTTGGTGTCATCCGCAAATTTGATGAGTTCCCCATCTATCCCCTCGTCCAATCGTTGATGAAGATGTTGAAGAGCACTGGCCCCAGGACAGAGCCCTGGGGCACCCCACTGCACACTTCCCTCCATGTAGATGCGGTTCCATTGAGGACCACACGCTGAGTACGGCCGGTCAGCCAGCTACGAATCCATCTTGGTGTGATGCTGTCTAACCCACATTTTTCTATTTTATCAGTAGTAGGTTGTGATCTACTTTATCAAATGCCTTACTGAAGTCCAAGTAAATTATATCCACAGCATTCCTCTGATCCACTAATTTTGTCACTTGGTCAAAATGCAATAAGGTTTGTCTGGCATGATCTGTTTTTGACAAACCCATGTTGGCTTTTAGTAGTGATTTTGTTTGCCTCTAGGTTGTTCGCTGATTCGTTGTTGATGATCTTTCCAGAATCTTCCCAGGTAGTGAGGTCAGGCTGATAGGTCTGTAATTTCACTGGGTCCATTTTTTTTTCGCTTTTTTGAAGATCGGGAACTACATCAGCTCTTTCCAGTCCTCCGTAATTCCCCAGTGCGCCAGGATCTTTGAAAAAATATCGTTCAATGGTTCTTATGAACACTCTGCCAGTTCTTGAGAACCCTGGGGTGTAATCCATCTGGTCCTGGTGATTTGAACTCGTCTAGGCTGGACAGGTGCTCACTTACCGTTTTCTTGCCTATCTTAACTTGCGTTTCTATTCTGTTTTTATGGCACTATTTTTTGTAGGTTGGTCTGTTTTTTCCCTTTGTGTAAAGACAGATGCAAAAAATGAGTTAAATAGTTCTGCTTTCTCCCTGTTGCTTGTCACCTTTTTGCCACTTTCACCCACTAGTGGACCAATCATTTCCTTCACTTTTTTCTTGTTTTTTACATGTTGAAAGAAGCTTTTTTTGTTATTTTTGACTTTGGTCGCAAGCCTTAGTTCATTATGAGCCTTAGCTTTCCTCACTTCATCTTTGCAGGCTCGGGCTATTTGCTGATATTCTGTCTTAGTTATGTGCCCCTCTTTCCACTTTCTATATTTGTCCCTTTTATCTTTCAATTTTATCTTTCAATTTGCTTTTATCTTTCAATTTGCTTCCATCCATGTAGCTGGAAGTTTAGCCTCTAACAAAAGTCCATTACAAACATCTTTCAGCGGTTCGCTTAGTATGTCTTGTAAATTTTTATATAGCTCCGCCGGGAGCCCATCTGGACCCGGTGTTTTCCCATTTTTTTGTCTTTTTATGGCCTCTGATATTTCCATCATTGTAATCCTTTCTTCTAACATAGTTTTAAATGTCTCTGGAATTTTTGGAAGCTTACTTTCTTCTAAATATTGAACAATTCTCTCTCTTGAAGTTTCCTCTTTATCATACAATTCCTTGTAGTATTCCTTAATTATCTTTTTTATTTCTTCATTTTTGAATTGTAGATAGCCTTTCCCATCTACTAAATTGTGTATCATTTTTTTCTCTTTCTGCTTTTTAAATTTATAAGCTAACCATCTTCCTGGTTTATTGGCATTTTCAAAGAAATTCTGTTATGCTCTCTTTATCTGTTCTGCCACTTTTTCTGAATCCAACAAATTTAATTTATGTTTTATTATTTCCATTTCTCTTTTCAAAGTCTTTTTCTGTGGATTTATTTGTAATTCTGTTTCTAACTTTCCAAATTTTTCTTTTAGTAATACATATTGGTGTCTTCTCTGTTTATTTTTCTTTGCCATATACGTTATAGCTATGCCTCTAAAGTATGCTTTAGCTGTATCCCATAAGTTTTGTAGTGTTGTATCTTCTTCTTTGTTTTCTTTAAAGAAAAATTCCATTTCTTTTTTCGCTAACTCTATAAATTCTTTTTCTTTTAGTATAGATTGATTTAACGTCCATCTTGGATTTTTTGGATTCCTCTCCATGTGACTTTTAGAGGGTTATGGTCTGCCCATGTGCCTATTTCTATCTCAATTTCCTGTATATCCCTCCTTAGTTCAGATGTCATCCAAATCATGTCAATTCTTGACCAGGATTGTTGGCTGTTTGAGTAAAAGATATATTGTAATTTTTGTGGGTTAATTTCCCTCCAGACGTCTTGTTATTCCAATTTCCTCTGCCATATCAAAGAATGTCCTAGGTAGTCTTCTTCCGGTTTTTCCTGTTTTATTGCTTTTATAATCAATTGTTCCATCTAGTATCGCATTGAAATCTCCTACTAAGCAAATATTTTGGTACTCCATTTCTATTATTTTTCTATGTAGGCTTTGATAAAATTCTTCTTGATTGTTATTTGGTGCATAAATTGCCACTAACAATGTTTGTTTTTGATGTAGATATATTTCTACCATTACAATTCTTCCTTCTTCATCTGAATACACTAATTTAGAATCTATTGTCTCTTTAATATATACAGCGACCCCTCTTTTTTTCTGGTGTGCTGATGCATAATAAAGCTTGCCAATTTTTGAATATTCCATAATTTATGATGCTGTTCTTTTATGTGTGTCTCTTGCAAACAAATTATGTCTATATTCAATTTCTGTAATTTCCTGAAAATTTTGTTTCTTTTTGATGGGGAGTTTAGTCCATTTACATTTACTGAA
This sequence comes from Azemiops feae, assembly GCA_023970755.1. Taxonomy (NCBI): domain Eukaryota; kingdom Metazoa; phylum Chordata; class Lepidosauria; order Squamata; family Viperidae; genus Azemiops; species Azemiops feae. Next base: position 25,994 of record JALGBA010003108.1, on the reverse strand, counting down.
AAGATTCCATTTTCTTTCTCCATTTCCATTTCCATTATTTATATTTAGGTCTAGTCGATCTCGTAATCCTCTGTTCTCTGGCAGTTCCTTCACCTTCACCCTCTTGTTCATCTTTCTCTTTCTGTTCTCCTGTTGGTGCGGTTGCTCCTTGAGTCGTCTCTTCCATTTGCTTCCATTCCTCACTTTCCCCTTGTCGTTGTTGCGCTCCTTCATCCAAAATTGCTCTATTCCTTACTTCAAAGTCCTCTGCTTTCCAGATTGAATCCAGTCGATATCTTGTGTTGTTCCAGTTTATTAAAATGCCTTCTGGCATTAGCCATCTGAAGTTTATGCCTTTGGCAATCAGCTTTGTAGTTAAAAAATGGTAATGTCTTCGAGTATCTCTTACTCTTTTGGGTATCTGCTTTAAAACCACAATTTCTTTATTTTTATATTGTAATGGCTCATCTCTCACTTTTCTCAGTACTTCATCCCTTGTTGTTTTCTTTATAAACCTTACATGTACTTCTCTTGGTAGTCTATTTTTCCTTACATAGCTTGAGTTCATGTGGAATATTTCATCTACCTCCAAAAGAAAATATAGATCAAGAAGGAGAGGGAGTGGTAAGAGAACAGAGACAGGAAATGACTACTAGGAGAATAAAACCTAAATACAAGTAAAGAAGATGGAGAAGGAAAGTGGAATTCTCTCAATGAATATAAATGGATTGAACTCATCAAAAAGGAAAAAAATCTTCTATTTTACATTAGCACATCAAAAGAAAAGAGGAGTAGCTTTATACATTAAAGAGACACTGGATTCCAAACAGGTCTATTCAGATGAAGAAGGAAGAATTTTAATGGTAGAAATAATGATAAATCAAAAACAGATATTGATGGTAGCAATATATGCACCAAATAATAAACAAGAAGAATTTTACCAAAAACTACACAGGAAAATATTGGAAATAGAATACCAAAACATTTGCCTAATAGGAGATTTTAATGCAATTGTAGACAGAAAACTAGACTTTAGAAGCAGTAAAATAGGAAAAAAGGGAAGAAAGACACTCCCTAAGGCGTTCTTTAAAATGATAGAAGAAATCTGCATACAAGACATTTGGAGAGAAATAAACCCCAAAAAGACCCAATATACATTCTATTCGAATAGACACAAATCTTGGTCCAGAATTGATATGATATGGATGTCTCCTGAATTAAGAACTAACTTACATGAGATTGAGATAGAACCCAATATTTGGGCAGACCACAACCCGATAAAGCTGACTTGGAAAGGAGTAAAGAAGAAACTAAGATGGACATTTTAGAAGAACCGCTGGAGACAACTTCTAAACTATTGAAAAGGATAGAAGAATTTGGAGAAATAGCAGGATTGAAAATAAACAGAGAAAAAACTATATAGTTAAAAACCTTACAGATAAGCAAAAAAAAAAACTATCAGAAAAAATAGACTTTCAAATAGTTAAGAAAGTTAAATATCTGGGAATATATTTAACAGCAAGATGTGCAACAATAAAAGAAGATAATTATATAAAATTACTAAATTAAACAAAATCAGATTTGGAAAAATGGAAAAACTTACAACTATCAGTGTTAGGAAGAATAGCTACTGTGAAAATGAACATTTTACCAAAATTCCTTTTCCTATTTCAAGTAGTACCTATAAAAATAGAGAAAAAATTATTTGATGATTTGAACACATTGATTTTGAAGTTTATTTGGCAAGGAAGGAAAGCCAGAATCAAACTGAAAATGTTACAAGAAGCTAAAGAAAATGGAGGGTTTGGATTACTGGATTGGACCCTATACTACCAAGCATGCGTTCTAACATGGTTAAAAGAATGGATAACCCTTAGGAATAAAAGATTGCTATATGTAGAAGGACATGACTTGCAACTTGGATGGCACGCATTTTTATGGTATGAAAAGAATAAAATCCATAGATACTTCTGAAACCACTATATAAGAAATGCATTATTATATGTATGGGAAAAGATAAAAACACAAAATGTATATGAAAATCCCAGGATGGCTATCAACGATTGAAGCATTTGTTCACCCAAACTTAGTTAAATTTGAGAAACTTTTAACATACAAAGATATTCTGAATACAGATGGGAAATTAAAATCTAAACAAGAATTAGAAGATCAGGTTATTGATCTATCATGGTGGCCCTGACTGCAAATGCAATCGAGATATGATAAAGATGTTAAAATATATGGTTTTTATAAAGATCAGACTGTCAGAACCCAAGTGTTGGGGTTTGGGGGTGTTTTCTTTATTCTTTATTCCTGCAGGTTCTGCCATGCTCCTGGGGGGAGGGGGAAAGTCGTGGGTGCTACAATGTATCTTCTTCTTTTCTTAGCTATAGCCGCTACATTGTATCCTCTCTGCTTCCCTCTATCTGCCTGCTCTTTGAACTATTTCCCTTGATGCCAGCCTGTGGTGAGAATGGAATGCACCTCCAGCCATCTGGCTTATCTCTGGCTGCGGAAGAAGAGGCGCAAAAACCTAATGGCCTAACAACCTTGGGAACGGTGTCTTATCAACCCCGTTCTCACAGCGGGTTCACACCTGGAGATTGACCGGATGGACTATTGGGGTGGGGTTTGCTAGATGCTCTTTTAACATATTGATTCACGCGGGAAACCCTCAGATCCTGCCTTCTATGCCTGCTGTCAACTTCTAATAAAAGTTCCTTTTGGAATGAAATCGTTCCAGGAGTTCTGCTTTCTTAGGAAGAGGGATTGAGGCGGGTCTTTACACAGACATTGTTTGACCAGATGTTGTTGAGTTCTGATGAAAAATTGATTAAGAAACTGTATAACATTTTATTGAATTTGAAAATGGAAGACAAACAAGTGAAAGAAACAATGATAATATGGGCGAAATTTTTTGAATATAATATAGAATTAGAGAAATGGCAAAATCTTTGGGATAGAAACTATAAATTGACAATGGCAACTTCGTATAAAGAAAACTTATATAAAATGTTTTATAGATGGCATTTACCACCCGTTAGATTAGCAAAAATGTTTAAAAATATGTCTAGCAAATGTTGGAAATGTAGCCAAAACCCTGGTACATATTATCACTTGTGGTGGACGTGTGTTAAAGCAAAACAATTTTGGACAAAAATACATACTTGGTTAGAAAAGATGTTAGGGAACACATAAATTTTACACCTGAACTCTTTTTATTAGGTATAATTTCAGAAAAAATTGATAAACAAAGTGTATATTTAACATTACATGTATTAACAGCAGCAAGGATTGTATTTGCACAGCACTGGAAAAATGAAAAAACACCATTGGATGAAGAGATAATTAAGAAAATACTGGACTGTGCAGAAATGGATAGACTTACACTGAAAATTAAAGAAAAAGAAGATACAGAATATTTTCAAACATGGAACTTATTCCAGCCCTCCTCCTCCATCCTTCTGCTCCTTCTGCGGGTGGACCGCGGCTTACCGAGCCAGGTGGCGCCTCTCCCCGCACACGTCCTCAGGCGGAGGAGCCCGGCAGCCACGGCTCTCACTCCCCTCTGGCCTCCATCTGCCCAAGGCCCGAGCTCGGCACGCCCGGCTGACCGGCGACAGGCCGGAGAGCACGGGACGGCGGCAGGTGGCCTGGGATGAGCGGTAGGTGGGGTGGGCGCTCCCGATGTCCACGGGGGAAGAAGTGGCAAGGAGGTTCTGTGCCCAGTCCAGCCCTGCCCCGGCACGGCACGGAAAGCGAGGCAGCAGCCCCACGTGCGTCGGACCCAACCCTCGCAGAGCACCCTTCTCCCGCCGCCCCAACCCAGTTCCTTACCTCCGCCCGGCTTGTTCCACAGCCTCATGGCAGCAGCATTGGGCAGGAGGTGGCAAACGGGGCTTGCTGAGGATTGAGCCGTGTTTGCCGCCACTGCCGCCGCCCTCGGAGCCGGTGATAAGCAGGGTCCCATCACAGGAGGACTCGGGGGTGCCGGGGTCCAGCCCTACGAAGCCCACCTTCTTCTTCCCCGAGCTGCCCCGTTGCGCGACTTCTACAGCGGCGGCGGCGATGGCGCGGAGGCCAATCGCAGGCGCGAGCGGGACAGCTGCGCAGGGCAGAGGCGCTGCCAGGGGCCGGAGTGGAGCCGGGTGGGACTGCGGCAGTGGCTCCACTCTGGCCCCGGGCAGCGCCTCTGCCCTGCGTGGCTGTCCCGTCACACCTGCGATCTGCCTCCGCGCCGCCGCCACCCACAATCTGCCCGGCCTCCCCTCCGCCTGCTTTGCGCAGCTCCTCCTAGGCCCCCTGCGCCCCGACGTTAACCCTCCGCCACCATGCAGGGTAAGGTTGCCGCCCCCGCCCCCGCCCAGATGCCCTCGCCTCCCCCAAATGTTTTTTTTAATTAACCTGCCTTTCAGCTGCATTCTGTTTCTCCATTTGATTCTCAGCCTTCGCCACGTGTTTGTGGGACTATCGGTAAAAAAAAAAAAGTTCCATCAGACTTTCTAACTTCTCGCGAGATCTCACAAGAAGTTAGAAAGTCTCATGGAACTTTTTTTTTTGTCCCACAAACATGTGGCGAAGGCTGAGAAACGAATGGAGAAAGGGAATGCAGCTGAAAGGCAGGTTAGTAAAAAAATGCTTGGGGGAGGCGAGGGCATCTGGGCGGGGGTGGGGGCAGCATCCTTACCCTGCGCGGCTTCAGCAGTTGTCTGGCAGGGGGAGGGAAGGCCCCGCCCCACCCCTCGCATGGAGTGCCCTGCTCCCGCCGCTCCCCCCACCCCCCCACGGCACCTTTTTTCCAGCTCCGATGCATCACTTCTTCCGCCACTTTGTGGGACTGAAAATAAAGTTCAAACAAGCAATTCCAACTTTGTGAGATCTTTTTTTTTCCTGCGAGAAGTTGAAATTGATTGATTGAACCTTTTTTTTTTGCACACGGCGGCGGAGGCCTAGGACTGGGGCGATGGCGCGCGTGCCCACAGAGAGGGCTCTGCGTGCCACCTGTGGCACGCGTGCCATAGGTTCGCCACCACGGTCCTAGAGCAATACCTCAGGTGCTAAATTATCAGCAGGACAATTGGGCAGACCTTCCTTTCGCTGAGGTTGCTTACAATAACTCAGTACACAGTAGCACTGGATTCACTCCTTTTAAGGTCTCCACGGGGAGGGACTTTGAATCTATCCCAACGATGTTCGAGGCCACCCCATTGACTGCCTCCTTAAAAAATATTACTCAGCTACAAAATACCTGGCTGGTAGTGACAAAAGCTCTGGAGGAGGTGAGGGAAGCATATAAAAAACAAGCTAACAAAAGACATGTGAAGCCAAAAGACTTTACAATCGGGGACAAGGTCTATTTATCCACTAAGTACCTGCAATATAGACAACCTTCCAAAACACTGAGTCCAAAGTATGTTGGTCCTTTTCCCATCCTAAGAATGTCAGAATAGAGCAGAGCTGGAAGCGACCTTGGAGGTCTTCTAGTCCAGCCTCCTGCTCAAGCAGGAGATCCTATAATAAAGAAGAAGTGATAGAGGGAGTTGAAGTTGCTGGAACCTTGGGCGAAAGTGACCACGTCATACTGGAATTTAATATAACGCAAACACTAGCAACAGAAAACAATCCAACCAGTGTCTTGAACTTCAAAAGAGCTGACTTTAACAAACTCAGAGAGAACCTAGGAAAGATCCCATGGATGAAAATCCTAAAGGGGAAAACAACCCAAGAAGCATGGGAAACTCTGAAAAATGTGATCATAAAAGCCCATACCAGCACAATACCACAGAAAAAGAAAAACAAGAAAGTCAAGAAGAAACCAGCATGGCTGCATAAAGATCTCTCTGACAAACTGAAAGACAAAAAGGACAAATACAAAAAATGGAAAGAGAGGCACATAACTAAGGCCGATTATCAGCAGACAGCCAGAACATGCAAAGATGAAGTCAGGAAAGCAAAGGCTCAGAACAAACAAAGACTTGCAACAGAAATCATGGATAATAAAAAAAGTTTCTTCCAACATATTAACAACAAGAAAAAAGTCAAGGAAACTGTAGATCCACTAAAGAGAGAAGATGGCAAGGAAATAACAGGCAACAGGGAGAAAGCAGAGCTGCTTAACTCATTCTTTGCATCAGTCTTCACACAAAAAGAAATTATAGCCCAACATAACCAAAAACCTGCTGCAAAAGACAAACTAGAAACAAAAATTAAAATAAGCAAGAAAATGGTAAGAGAACACCTATCTGACCTTGACGAATATAAATCACCGGGGCCTGACAGATTATATCCCAGAGTTCTGAAGAAGCTGGCAGATGTTATCTCAGAACCATTGCACCACATCTTTCAAAAATCCTGGAGCACCGGGGAAATACTTGAGGATTGGAAAAGGGCTGATGTCGTTCCCATCTTCAAGAAAGGAAAAAAAACGGACCCAGGAAACTACAGACCAATCAGTTTAACATCAATACCTGGGAAGATCCTAGAAAAGATAATCAAAAAACAGATCTGCGAACAACTAGAAGCAAACAAAGTTATAACTAGCAGCCAGCACGGGTTTGTTAAAAACAGATCATGCCAAACCAATCATATTTCATTCTTCGACAAAGTGACTAAACTAATAGACCAGCGAAATACTGTGGACATAGTATACTTAGACTTCAGCAAGGCATTTGATAAAGTAGACCACAACCTACTCCTTGGTAAGCTAGAAAAATCTGGAATAGACAACATGGATGGATGGATCTGTAGCTGGATGGCAAACTGTACTCAACGAGTAGTCCTCAATGGTACTACATCCACATGGAGAGAAATAAGCAGTAGGGTACCACAAGGTTCCATCTTAGGCCCAGTACTCTTCAATATCTTCATCAATGACTTAGATGAGGGAATTGAAGGGGCACTCATCAAATTTGCAGATGACACCAAACTGGCCCGAGTAGCCAACACCCCAGAAGACAAACTCAGGATCCAAAAAGATCTTGACAGACTTGAACAATGGGCCCTATCCAACAAAATGATTTTCAATGTGGAGAAAAGCAAAGTTTTACATTTATGCAGGAAAAAATCAAAGGTACAAGTACAGATTGGGTGAGACCTGGCTTAAAAACAGTAACTGTGAGAGCGACCTTGGAGTCCTAGTGGACAATCACTTAACCATGAGCCAGCAGTGTGCAGCAGCAGCCAAAAAAGCTAATACAATCCTGGGTTGTATAAACAGAGGCATAGAATCAAGATCACGCAAGGTATTTGTTGTGTCCTGGGCCTTGTTGAGTCAATCAGCAAGGCACAGGCAACCTGCAGGGTAACTGCAGAGACCCGGGCAGACCACGTGTTTGCCCGGGACCGGTTGTATAGACCCGGGCAGCCCATATGTTGCCCGGGACCCAGACAGGCTGTCTCCCACCTCGTGCGCATGCGCGAGGTGGGAGAATGGCTTGCATTCATTGGTTGAGCCTCCCCTTGCAGGGGAAGTATATAAGGGCATGTTGCCATTATCTCCTTTGCTTCTGTTCAGTGCACATGCACAATAAAGAACATCTTTTGCATCAAACTGCCTCGTCTTCATGTCTGTGTTGCGAACAGAACATTGGCGACGAGGGTGGGATCCGCCGTTGGGGATCCCAAAGAAAAGGAAGTAGGCCTACTCACCTAGGCCAGGAAGAGAAGAGAAGCGCGGCGTCCAGGAGGAGCAGCCGCTGGCCAGCATACAGACGCTGGAGGCGGGCTTGGCTTCGTCGGACCCCTTCTCAATTCCTTACGGCGAGAGGCGTGGACGAGGCCATCAAGTAAGAAGATGTCCAAGCTGGGCCGTCTGGGTGAATTCGACATCGCGCATCCTGAACGCTGGAGCTCGTATGCAGCTCGCGTTGAAAATTACTTTAGAGTAAATAAAATCCAGGAAGATGGCCTGAAAGCGGCTACCTTACTTTGTGTCTGCGGGCAAGAGACATTTGAAATAGCTGAGAATCTTGTCGCACCGGCACCATTAGAATCAATCGCATATGCTGATTTGAAAAAGATGCTGCGAGAACACTTCGAGCCCAAGCTCTCGATCATAGCATGGAGGCATCAATTCGAGCAAAGGGACCAGCGGCCCGGCGAATCAGCTGCGGATTTCGTCGCGGCCTTGAGGCAGGCCGCACGCCCATGTGCATTTCAAGACTTGGAGGAAAGGCTCCGAGATAGACTGGTGTGCGGGTTGCGAAGCCCAACAGAAACTGTTTGCGAGGATGGACGTCACCTTTCAAGACGCCCTTCGAGAAATCGCAGCAGAAGAAGCAGCCGGAGGCGCAGTGTGAAGGCCTTGCGGTCTACGAAGTCATTCAGTGACCGTCCCGATCTACCAGGAGGCCGCGCGTGAGGCCTCTGGAGAAGACTCCGAGGAGGAAGAGGTGGACAAGATCCAGCCATCGGCGGAGAGACGACTGCTGGGTCGGAGAGGGCCACCGCCTGCATCCCTTCGATGTTTTGGCTGTGGGGGTCGCCACAGGAGGGCCGACTGCCGATTTCGATCTGCCGTCTGTCGAGCATGCGGAAGGCAAGGCCACATAGCATCGGCCTGCATGGGCCGTCCAAAGAACAGGTCCCCAGAATTGCCTCTGAAAGGTACCAAGGTCCCCAGCCAAAATAGGGTGGGTTTTTGTTCGTCCCGGAGGGGGGTGTTCAAGACAGGAACGCATAGGCCCCTTAAGAAAAAGCTCCGCATAGACGTGAAGTTGCAGGGAGTTCCCCTGGCTATGGAGCTGGATACAGGCTCCGCGTTGTCTATTATTTCAGTGGACACGTTCAATAAGATTTGTTTTCGGAGTGGCTCAAGAGTTAAGCTCAGGCCTTCCAACCTTGTCCTTACTGATTTCCAAAACACGCGAGTAAGCGTGAAAGGGGAAGCCACGCTCAGAGTGCAGTGAAAAGGCTTCAATGGTTTATTGGATGTAGTAGTTGTTGGGGGTGACAGAACGAGTCTCATAGGACTCGACTGGTTCGAGGCACTTGGGATCCAAGTGACTGGTCTGAACCAGCTGCAAACTGCTAGCATTGCGGGCGTATGTAAGGAGTTTGCAGATGTGTTCAGCTCAGAACTTGGATCGTACAAGGGGCCTCCCATTGCATTGAAATTGGATCCAGGCATTACACCCATAAGGGTCAAGCCAAGGAGGGTGCCTTTTGCCTTAAAGAGCAAAATTGATGCCGAGTTGGACAAGTTGCTCCAACAAGGCATTCTGGAACCTGTGGACTCTAGTCCATGGGAAACCCCCATAGTAACTTCCTTAAAATCCAATGGGGAAGTCCTCATCTGTGCAGACTATAAATGCACGTTGAATAAGGCCTTGCAGCAGCATGCTTATCCTGTGCCCGTGGTGAGCCACATTCTGGCCTCACTGAAAGGATGGAAGTACTTTGCTAAGCTTGATTTGGCTCAAGCATATCAACAGTTGCCTGTTGATGAGGCGACTGCTGAGGCCCAAACCATAGTCACGCACAGAGGTGCGTTCAAAGTAAAGAGGCTGCAGTTTGGGGTCAATGTAGCCCCTGGCATTTTCCAAGGGGTGATGGAGCGAACGCTCAGAGGAATTCCCGGGGTCTGCCCCTATTTTGATAACATCCTCATTGCAGGAGAATCATCAGGAAACTTAGCCGAAAGGCTGAGGGCTGTCTTGCTGCGTTTCCGCCAAGCTGGGCTGAAGCTACAGCAGGACAAGTGTAAAATCGGTGTGTCATCCACCGAGTTCTTGGGGTTGTGCATTGATGCAGATGGCATCCACCCCGCAGAGTCCAAATTCAAGGCCATCCAACTGGCCCCTAGTCCCCAGTCAAAAACTGAGCTTCAGGCTTTTTTGGGCCTTTTGAATTTTTACCATTCTTTTCTCCCAAACAAAGCTGCTGTAGCTGAGCCGCTTCACAGGCTCTTAGACAAACAGGCTCCGTGGGCATGGACAAAAGTCCATGAGGAGGCCTTCACAAAGGTCAAAGCATTATTATCCTCAAATGCTGTACTGGCTCACTTCAATGAGAAATTGCCAGTGTGCATCGCATGTGATGCTTCCCCTTATGGGGTAGGAGCATTGCTAAGGCATCTCAAGGAAGATGGAACACAGGTCCCTGTGGCCTATTATTCTAGGACTCTCTCATCTGCAGAGCGAAATTACACACAGATTGACAGGGAAGCCTTGGCCATAATCTCAGGCATAAAGAAATTTCATGATTTCTTGTATGGACGCCATTTCACAGTCTATACTGACCACAAGCCTTTGCTAGGGTTGTTTACAACCAATAAACAAACTCCCCAGATAATATCTCCTAGAATGCTGAGATGGTCTATCTTCTTAGCAGCTTATGATTACACACTGGTTCACAAACCAGGTACAGAGATGGGCCATGCAGATGGCCTAAGCAGGTTACCTCTTAAGCAAATAGAGGCAGACCCTGCCCCTGCTGTACATATTCTGTCTATTCAGGACTTACCAGAATCTCCCCTCAATGCTAGGGATGTGGCTGCAGAAACTGCCACTGATCACACGCTTGCACGCGTGCTGACATGTGTGTTGTCAGGATGGCCTGACACGTGTCCTGGTACTAATTTCCAGAGTTTCTGGCGCAGGAAGCACGAATTGTCCACATTCAAGGGGTGCATCCTGTGGGGCAACAGAGTAGTCATCCCGGCCTCATTGAGGACTAGGGTATTGCTCTCTCTTCATGAGGGACATCCAGGAATAGTAAGGATGAAGGCACTTGCGCGCAGCCATCTGTGGTGGCCTGGCCTCGATAAGGACATCGAGGCCCAGGTTCAGAGCTGTCAAGTGTGCCAGCAATCACGGCCAGAAATGCCCCAGGCCCCTGTACATAGGTGGGAGGAGACACTCACTCCATGGTCACGTGTCCATATAGATTATGCTGGGCCCTTTCAGGGGCAATTCTTCCTCCTCCTTGTGGATAGCCATTCCAAGTGGCTAGAGGTTGTTCCTGTGCCCTCCACTACTACTGCCAGGACCATCCAGGTGCTCAGAGGAATCTTCGCTTCCCATGGCCTTCCTGATGTTTTAGTTTCAGACAATGGTCCACAATTTACCTCTTCTGAGTTTCAGGCATTCCTACAAGCCAACATGATCCGGCATGCCACATCTGCTCCTTTTCATCCTGCCACTAACGGTCAGGCTGAACGCATGGTGCACACCACGAAAGACGCATTAAAGAGAATCACTCAAGGACCCTGGCATCACAGGTTAGCTGATTTTCTTCTCACACACCGCACCACACCATGCACAGCTACTGGAAAGAGCCCAGCTGAACTCCACTGGGGTTGCAGACTTATCACAAAGCTGGACAGGCTTCACCCAGACCGGGTGGCTTCACAGGTGTCGCAGCCACGGGCACCTAGGAGACTTCAAGTGGGTGATCCGGTTTGGACCAGGAACTATGGGCAGGGGCATCTGTGGGTACCTGCTGTAATCTCTAAGGTCTCTGGGCCTCTGTCATACGAAGTGGTCTTGGATGATGGGCGTGCCCTCCGGCGCCACATAGACCAGCTGCGTTGGCGGCTGCCAGGCCGGCATTCCTCCCCTGACTCCACTCTCGGGGGGGAGGGGGACCCCAATTATGATTGTGGATCACAGTCTCTCCAAGCAGGGGGGTCGTCAAATGCCCCAGAGGAGGGTCTTGCCACGGAGGCGGCTCCTGACTCTGGCAGAGGTCCCCGGTTTAGGGCAAATGGCCATAAATCGGCTACTCAGGGCACCCCTGCTGCTGGCCTTGGGCCTGAGGGACATTGCTCCCAAGGGGAGTTCCAAGGGTTTTCGGGGAACTCCACCCCACCAAGGAACTTGGGGAACTCGACCCCACCAAGGAAATCTGGTTTGGGTTTAGCGGATCCAGCCAGTCAGCAGTTAGGGGGAACCCCTGAGTCTTCTGGGCGACAAAGTCCTGGTTTGTTGTGCGCAGACCGGGAGCCAGCACTCCAGGCACCCAATTTAATTCCCCCAAATGTCATCACACCCGGCCCTACCATGGATCTGCGAAGATCGGGGCCCCGCCTAAATACTTGCAGGAGTATGTGCGGTCCCTAGAGGGCGATTGTTGTCAAAAAGTGAAAGACCGTGGATTAACTTGAATCCCCAGTGGGACCAGGTTACAAAAGGGTACGGGGAATAGCCAGGGTGCATTTGGATTAAATGTCACGTGGTACTGGTTATTGGCTGGGATGGTGTCGTCCAAGCCAAGGGGGGAGGGGTGTTGTGTCCTGGGCCTTGCTGAGTCAATCAGCAAGGCACAGGCAACCTGCAGGGTAACTCCAGAGACCTGGGCAGACCATGTGTTTGCCCGGGACCGGTTGTATAGACCCGGGCAGCCCATATGTTGCCCGGGACCCAGACAGGCTGTCTCCCGCCTCGTGCGCATGCGCGAGGCGGGAGAATGGCTTGCATTCATTGGTTGAGGCTCCCCTTGCAGGGGAAGTATATAAGGGCATGTTGCCATTATCTCCTTTGCTTCTGTTCAGTGCACATGCACAATAAAGAACATCTTTTGCATCAAACTGCCTCGTCTTCATGTCTGTGTTGCGAACAGAACAGTATTAGTACCACTTTATAAAACCCTAGTAAGACCACAGCTGGAATACTGCAGCCAATTTTGGTCACCATATCACAAAAAAGATGTTGAGAGTTTGGAAAAAATTCAGAGAAGAGAAACTAAGAAGATCAAAGGCCTGGAGACTAAAACACATGAAGAACAGCTGCAGGACTTGGGTTTGGCTAGTCTAAAGAAAAGAAGAAATAGGGGAGACATGATAGCAGTATTCCAGTATTTGAGGAGCTGCCACAAAGAAGAGGGGGTCACGTTATTCACCAAAGCACCAGAGGGCAGGACAAGAAACAATGGTTGGAAACTGATCAAAGAGAGAAGCAACCTGGAATTAAGGAGAAACTTCCTGACAGTGAGGACAATTAACCAGTGGAATAGCTTGCCTTCCGAAATCGTGGGCGCTCCATCACTGGAGATTTTTAAAAAGAGGCTAGACAGTCACTTGTCTGAGATGGTATAGGTTCTCCTGCTTGAGCAGGGGGCTAGACTAGAAGGCCTCTAACGTTCTGTTCTATTCTATTCTATTCTATTCTATTCTATTCTATTCTATTCTATTCTATTCTATTCTATTCTATTCTATTCTATTCTATTCTATTCTATTCTATTCTATTCTATTCCATGGCTCAAATGAGTGGAGGCAGCGTCTGGGTCAGTGTGCTCTGCTTCCAAAGGTTGCTGAGTCATCTGTGCAGGGCTGAAAGACATGAGAACAAGGTCCCCTCCCCCCTTTGTGAGTGACTCTCTCAGGAGAGGCGGTGCTGGTCAGACAAAGGCATGGAGAACAGAGGATAAGAAATGGAGAAGTAGGATTTGGGGGGGGGGGGTAGCTTGCAGACAGAGTTTGAAAAGGCATTAATACTGCAGTTGTTAAAGAAACACATAAGACCAGTCACAACAAAATGGGGACACCACAGATGAGGACAAAAGAAAGGCTGGATTTTGGTAAGAGAACAAAAAAAATAATGAAGGGGCTCACTTCTGAAACTGCATATTTGCAACATGTTAGGGTTAGGGTTAAGGACTTAAGGACTTGCATCTTGAGAATGCTGAAAGCTCCAAATAATTTTATAAGCCTAGTATTTTTGGGTGTACAATTTGTGGGGGCATGGAGAATCTACCTTTAACATTTATTTTAAAATAGACCACATTATTTTAGAGATTGAAAAATGCTTATATGTTCCAGGATTAGTTTCATAGTAGTTTTACTGATTAATGATAGGATAAGAAAAGCAACTCAATAAGAAGAAGGTCACTTCCCCACACAAGCAAACCTGAGCTCATGAGGCTCCTGTGGGTGGACACACTTCTTGTTTCAGGAAAAGGATAGACAGTTAAAACCCATTTACAACACATACAGAAAATGCACAAATGCACAAATAAAACAAGCAAATGAACAAAAATTTCCTTCTATTTTTTTTTATATATAAGATTTTTATTGATTTTTTCATACATTCAATAGTACTTGTTCAACAAACGTGTTGTCTGAGTTTACATTCACTAATACAGATTTAATTCCTAATCCTTCATTCTTTCCTCTAGCCATTGATAATATTCTGTTTCTTCTTTTTCTTTCAACCTCAAAGTCAATCTATCCATCTCCGTACATTCTAGTATTTTTTTAATTATTTCTTCATCTGATGGTATTTCTTCATTTTTCCAATACTGCGTGAATATAATTCTTGCCGCTGTTGTTACATGTAGAATCAAATATATGCTTTGTTTATCAGTCTTTTCTGGTATTATACCTAATAAAAAAAGTTCTGGTTTAAAATCTACATATTTTCCCAACATCTTTTCTAGCCATGTATGTATTTTTTTCCCATAACTCTTTGCTTTGGCACATGTCCACCAAACATGGTAATAAGTACCTGACTTGTGTTTGCATTTCCAACATCTATCTGACATGTTTTTAAACATTTTTGCTAATCTTGCTGGTGGCAAGTGCCATCTATAAAACATTTTATATAAGTTTTCTTTATAAGAAGTTGACATTGTCAATTTATAATTTCTTTCCCACAAGTTTTGCCATTTTTCTAATTCTATATTGTATCAAAAAAAAATTGCCCATCTTATCATTGTTTCTTTAACATGTTCGCTTTCCATTTTCAAATTTAATAGAAAATTATAAATTTTCTTAATTAGTTTCTCATCAGAGGTTAATAATATCTTATCAAACAAGGTATGCTCCTTATAAAATCCATACAGTTTAACATCTTTATCATATCTAACTTGCATTTGTAAGTATGCCCACCATGATAGATTGATACCCTGATTTTCCATTTCTTGTTTAGATTTTAAGTTCCCTTCAGAATTTAGAATATCTCTGTATGTCCGGATTTTTTCAAAATTGACTAAATTTGGATGTACAAATGCTTCCATTGTTGAAAGCCAACCTGGAATTTTCAGATATATTTTACATTTTATTTTTCCCCATGTTGATAATAATAATAATAATAAAGTTGGAAGGGACCTTGGAGGTCATCGAGTCCAACCCCCTGCTCAGGCAGGAAACCCTATACCATTTCAGACAAATGGCTGTCCAGTCTCTTCTTTAAAACTTCCAGTGTTGGAGCATTCACCACTTCTGGAGGCAGGTTGTTCCACTGGTTAATTGTTCTAACTGTCAGGAAGTTTCTCCTCAGTTCCAGGTTGCTTCTTTCCTTGACTAGTTTCCATCCATTACTTCTTGTCCTGCCCTCAGGCGCCTTGGAGAATAGCTTGACTCCTCTTCTTTGTGGCAGCCCCTGAGATATTGGAATACTGCTATCATGTCACCCCTAGTCCTTCTTTTCATTAAACTAGACATACCCAATTCCAGCAAACGTTCTTGATATGCTTTAGCCTCCAGTCCCCTAATCATCTTTGTTGCCCTTCTCTGCACTCTTTCTAGAGTCTCAACATCTTTTTTACATCGTGGTGACCAAAACTGGATGCAGTATTCCAAGTGTGGCCTTACCAAGGCATTGTAAAGTGGTATTAATACTTCACGTGATCTTGATTCTATCCCTCTGTTAATGCAGCCCAGCACTGTGTTGGCTTTTTTGGCAGCTGCAGCACACTGCTGGCTCATATTTAAGTGATTGTCCACTAGGACTCCGAGATCCCTCTCACAGTTACTACTATTGAGCAAGGTACCCCCTATACTATACCTGTACATTTTGGTTTTTCTTGCCTAAATGTAGAACCTTACTTTTTTCACCATTGAATTTCATTTTGTTAGATAGCGCCCAGTGTTCAAGTCTGTCCAGGTCCTCCTGTATCTTAAGCCTGTCTTCTGGGTGTTGGCTATTCCTGCCAGCTTGGTGTCATCCGCAAATTTGATGAGTTCCCCATCTATCCCTCGTCCAAATCGTTGATGAAGATGTTGAAGAGCACTGGCCCCAGAACAGAGCCCTGGGGCACCCCACTGCACACTTCCCTCCATGTAGATGCGGTTCCATTGAGGACCACACGCTGAGTACGGCCGTCAGCCAGCTACGAATCCATCTGGTGGTGATGCTGTCTAACCCACATTTTTCTATCTTATCAAGTAGTAGGTTGTGATCTACTTTATCAAATGCCTTACTGAAGTCCAAGTAAATTATATCCACAGCATTCCTCTGATCCACTAATTTTGTCACTTGGTCAAAGAATGCAATAAGGTTTGTCTGGCATGATCTGTTTTTGACAAACCCATGTTGGCTTTTAGTAGTGATTTGTTTGCCTCTAGGTGTTCGCTGATTCGTTGTTTGATTATCTTTTCCAGAATCTTCCCAGGTATTGAGGTCAGGCTGATAGGTCTGTAATTTCCTGGGTCCATTTTTTTTCCCTTTTTGAAGATGGGAACTACATCAGCTCTTTTCCAGTCCTCCGGTAATTCCCCAGTGCTCCAGGATCTTTGAAAAATATAGTTCAATGGTTCTGAGATCACATCTGCCAGTTCCTTGAGAACCCTGGGGTGTAATCCATCTGGTCCTGGTGATTTGAACTCGTCTAGGCTGGACAGGTGCTCACTTACCGTTTTCTTGCCTATCTTAACTTGCATTTCTATTCTGTTTTTTATGGCACTATTTTTGGTAGGTTGGTCTGTTTTTTTCCCTTTGTGTAAAGACAGATGCAAAAAATGAGTTAAATAGTTCTGCTTTCTCCCTGTTGCTTGTCACCTTTTTGCCACTTTCACCCACTATGGACCAATCATTTCCTTCACTTTTTTCTTGTTTTTTACATGTTGAAAGAAGCTTTTTTTGTTATTTTTGACTTTGGTCGCAAGCCTTAGTTCATTTTGAGCCTTAGCTTTCCTCACTTCATCTTTGCAGGCTCGGGCTATTTGCTGATATTCTGACTTAGTTATGTGCCCCTCTTTCCACTTTCTATACTTGTCCCTTTTATCTTTCAATTTATCAGAGAGTTCTTTATGCAGCCATGCTGGTTTCTTTTGAGAGCTGTAATTTTTCCTCTTTGTTGGTATTGTGCTAGACTGGGCTTTTATTATCTCACTTTTCAAAATTTCCCAAGCTTCTTGAGTTGTTTTCCCCTTGAGGATTCTCATCCATGGAATCCTTCCCAAACCCTCTCTAAGTTTATTGAAATTAGCTCTCTTAAAGTCCAAGACTCTAGTTTGACTGTGTTCTATTGCTTGTGCTTCCATAATGTTGAATTCCAATATTGCATGATCACTTCCTCCCAAGGTTCCTGTGGCTTCAACACCTTCTATCATTTCATCCCTGTTAGTGAGAATTAGACCCAAAATGGCTAATCCCCTAGTTCCCTTCTCTACTTTTTGGGAGACAAAGTTGTCTGCTAGGTTTGCAAGGAATCTGTTTGATCTTCCACTTGGTGCAGAGTTTGTCTCCCAGTTGATGTCAGGGTAGTTAAAGTCCCCGATTACTATTGTGATGTGCTTCCTACATACCTTAGTTAGCTGACTAGCAAAAAGTTCATCTATTTCCTCTGTTTGGTTGGGTGGCCTGTAGTATACACCTATGGCAATGTCATTTCCCCCCCCTTTTATATTGACCCAAATGCATTCAAGACAGTTTTCATCATTGTTGTGCTCTAGTTCTGTAGAGATGTAGTTATTTCTTACATATAGAGCAACTCCACCTCCTCTTTTATTTGGTCTGTTTCTTTTTAATAATTTAAATCCCTCTAGCCTTGTGTTCCATTTGTGGGTTTCATCCCACCATGTTTCTGTAATGGCAACAATATCATATCTGCCCTCATTAGCCTGAATTTCTAATTCACCCTGTTTGCTGTTCATACTCTGTGCATTGGTATATAGACATTTGAGTCCTTTATGACTGACCCTGTGTTTACTTTCTACGTAACCTGTGTGGTGCCTGAGTTCCCCTATTGTCTTACCACCTATTTGGTTAGTGCACTTTGTGTGGCACTTGCTATTAGAAGCTTGATTTTGCTTGACAGCAAGGTTGATATTCTTGTCCACACACACATCTATGTTACATGCACTGATAACCCTATAATTGTTAGATTGCACTGATAACCCTATAATTGTTAGATTGATAATAATGCATTTCTTATATAGTGGTTTTAAAAGTACTTATGGATTTTATTTTTCCCATACCATAAAAAAGAGTGCCATCCCAATTGTAAATCATGTCCCTCCAAATATAACAACCTTTTGTTTCTAAGAATTATCCATTCTTTTACCCATGTTAATACAGATGCTTGATAATATAAGACCCACTCTGGCAAACCAAAACCTCCATTTTCCTTGGCTTCTTGTAACATTTTCATCTTAATTCTAGCTTTCTTTCCTTGCCAAATAAATTTCAAAATTAAGGAATTTAAATCTTCAAAGAATTTTTTCTCAAGTTTTATAGGTATTGTTTGGAATAGAAATAAAAATTTTAGTAGTATATTCATTTTCACTGTAGCAATTCTTCCTAATATCGACAGTTGCAAGTTTTTCCATTTTTCCAAGTCCAATCTTATATGATTCAATAATTTTGTATAATTATCTTCTTTTATCACTGAACATCTTGCTGTTAAGTATATTCCCAGGTATTTAACCTTTTTAACTATTTGTAGTTCTATTTTTTCTGACATTTGTTTTTTTTGCTTATCTGAGAGATTTTTAACTATTACTTTAGTTTTTCTACATCAAAAACAAACATTGTTGGTAGTAATATATGCACCAAATAATAAACAGGAAGAATTCTATCAAAATCTCCATAGAAAAATAACAGAAATGGAATATCAAAATATTTGCTTAGTAGGAGATTTCAACGCAATAGTGGATGGGACATTAGATTATAAAATCAGCAAAACAGGAAGAAGTGGAAGAAAAAGATTACCTAAGACTCTTTTTAATATGATAGAGGAAATTGGGGTACAAGATGTCTGGAGGGAAACTAATCCAGGAAAACTACAATACACATTTTATTCAAACAGTCATAAATCCTGGTCCAGAATTGACATGATTTGGATGACATCTGAATTAAGGACAAGTATGCAGGAGATTGAGATAGAACTAGGTACATGGGCAGACTACAACCCCTTAAAAATGACATGGAAAGGAATACCAAAAAAATTAAGATGGACTTTGAATCAATCTATATTAAAAGAAAAAGAATTTATAGAACTAGCAACAAAAGAAATGGAGTTTTTCTTTAAAGAAAACAAAAAAGAAGATACAACACTACAAAACGTATGGGATACAGCCAAAGCATATTTTAGAGGTATAGCCATAACATATACTGCGAAAGAAAATAAAGAAAAAAGACAACAATATATATTATTAAGGGAATAATTTGAAAAATTAGAATTAGAACTGCAAATGAATCCTCAAAAGAAAATACTGAAAAGAAAAATGGAAACAATAAAACATAAATTAAATGTTGGAATCAGAAAAATTTGCACAGCAAATTAAAAGAGCAAAACAAAACTTTTTTGAAAATGCAAACAAACCAGGAAGATGGTTAGCTTATAAACTCAAAAAACAGAAGAAGTAACTAATAAACAAATTAGTAGATGAAAAAGGTTGCTTACAATTTAAAAATAAAGAAATAAAAAAGATAATTAAAGAATACTATAAGAAACTGTATGATATAGAAGAAATTCCACGGGAGAAAATGATTCAATATCTGGAAGAAAATAATCTACCAAAAATTTCAGAAAACTTTAAAACTATGTTAGAGGAAAAAATAACAATGATGGAAATAACAGAGGCTATAAGAAGACAAAAAAATGAGAAAACGCCGGGCCCAGATGGATTACCGGCGGAGCTATATAAATCTTTACAAGATATATTAAGTGAACCATTGAAGGACGTGTGCAATGAACTTCTGTTGGAGGCTGAACTCCCAAATACATGGACAGAAGCAAATATTACCTTAATACCAAAAGAAGATTCAGACTTGACACAGATAAAAATTACAGACCTATATCATTATTAAATGTGGATTATAAAATTTTTACTTCAATAGTAGCAGAGAGACTGAAAAGATTTTTAACTGAATTTATACATTCAGACCAAAATGGATTTTTACCAAAGAGACAAATTAAAAATAATTTAAGAGTGATAATGGATATATTGGAATATTATGAACTGCATCCAGGGAAACAATTGGCACTAATATTTTTAGATGCTCAAAAGGCATTTGATAATGTTTCCCGGCAATTTATGATCCAGCAATTAAAAATAATGGACTTTGGACAAAACTTTATAATTATGATTAAAACAATATATAATAAACTGAAGGGATTTTATTGTGTTTATGATAAAATCCCTTCAAAACAAACAGCGAAAGTGATTGTAAATGGAGACTACACAGAGAACTTTGAGATAAGAAAAGGTACAAGGCAAGGATGTCCATTATCTCCATTGTTATTTATTTTAACTTTGGAAGTTCTAAATAGAAATATTAGACAAGATACAGAAATTAAAGGACTAGAAATAAAAGGTGAAACATACAAATTGCAAGCATTTGCAGATGATTTGGTATTTATCCTAGAAGAACCTTTGGAGACAATTCCTAAACTACTGGAAAAGATAGAACAGTATGGAGAAATAGCAGGACTGAAAATAAACAAAATTTTCCTTCTAAATGACCTTAAAACATTCCCTCCTAACAGGGGAAGGCAAAAGGGAACTCAATTCTCTTCACTCTGTTTTGTTGGCCAGACAAAATAAGAGTGAAGGTATTTTCCTTTTGGTGGCTTATTTTAAGCAGAATTTCTAGAAGAATTTTAAAATTATTTTCTCTTTGGATTAGAGACAATTAACAGTTACATTTACCTCACATACAAAGACTTTGACACACATACACACACAAAGACAAGCAAAAGAGAACAGAAAAGGAAACAGAACTCTTAGTTTTACACATCCTGGTCATTCCCACCATAAATTTCAGTTAGCTCAAATTAGGGAAGGCACAAATCTTAAACATATCACGTGGTTGTATAGAAAGAGAGAGTTGTTGTTGTTGTTAGTTGCGAAGTCGTGTCCGACCCATCGCGACTCCATGGACAACGTTCCTCCAGGCCTTCCTGTCCTCTACCATCTTCTGGAGTCCATTTAAGCTCACGCCTACTGCTTCAGTGACTCCATCCAGCCAATTCTCTGTCATCCCCTCTCTATGCCTCAATCTTCCCAGCATTAGGCTCTTCTCAGTGAGTCCCTTCCTTCCATAGGTGGCAAAATACTTGAGTTTCAACTTCAGTATCTGGCTTTCTAGGAGCATCAGGGTGATCCCTTTAGGGACTGACTGGTTTGAGCCTTGCAGTCCAAGGGACTCGCAGGAGTCTTCTCCAGCACCATAGTTCAAAGGCCTCAATTCTTTTGCGTTCAGCCTTTCTTACGGTCCAACTTTCACAGCCATACAATTGCAACTGGGAAAACCATGGCCTTGACTATACGTACTTTTGTTGGCAGGGTGATGTCTCTGCTTTTTAGTATGCTGTCTAAATTTGCCATAGCTTTCCTCCCCAGGAGCAAGTGTCTTTTAATTTCTTGGCTGCAGTCCCCATCTGTGGTGATCTTAGAGCCCAGGAAGATAAAATCTGTCACTACCTCCATTTCTTCCCCATCTATTTGCCAGGAATTGAGAGGGCCGGATGCCATGATTTTGGTTTTCTTAATGTTGAGTTTCAAGCCAACTTTTGCACTCTCCTTCTTCACCCGCATCAAGAGGCTCTTTAGTTCCTCTTCACTTTCTGCCATTAGAGTGGTATCATCTGCATATCTTAGGTTGTTGATATTTCTCCCGGCAATCTTAATTCCAACTTTTGATTCATCTAGCCCTGCCTTTCTCATGATGTGCTCTGCATATAAGTTAAATAGGCAGGGCGACAGAATACAGCCTTGCCGGACTCCTTTCCCAATTTTGAACCAATCAGTGGTTCCGTGTCCAGTTCTCACTGTTGCTTCTTGACCCGCATATAGGTTTCTCAAGAGACAAATAAGATGGTCTGGTACTCCCATCTCTTAAGAACTTGCCACAATTTGTTGTGATCCACACAATCAAAGGCTTTAGCATAGTCAATGAAGCAGAAGTAGATGTTTTTCTGGAACTCCCTAGCTTTCTCCATGATCCAGCGTATGTTGGCAATTTGATCTCTAGTTCCTCTGCCTCTTCGAAATCCTGCCTGTACTTCTGGAAGTTCTCGATCCACATACTGCTGGAGTCTAGCTTGTAGGATTTTAAGCATAACTTTACTTGCATGTGAAATGAGTGCAATGGTGCGATAGTTTGAACATTCTTTGGCATTGCCTTTCTTTGGAATTGGAATGTAAACTGACCTTTTCCAATCCTGTGGCCACTGTTGAGTTTTCCAAATTTGCTGGCAAATTGAGTGTAGCACTTTTACTGCATCGTCTTTTAAGATTTTGAATAGCTCAGCTGGAATACTATCACCTCCACTAGCTTTGTTGTTGCTCAGCTTTCCTAAGGCCCATTTCACTTCACATTCTAGGATGTCTGGCTCGAGGTCAGTGACCACCCCATCGTGGTTATCAGGGATGCTAAGCTCGTTCTTGTATAGTTCTTCTGTGTAATTTTGCCACCTCTTCTTAATCTCTTCTGCCTCTGTTAGGTCCCTGCCATTTTGGTCCTTTATCATGCCCATCTTTGCATGAAACGTTCCCTTCATATCTCCAATTTTCTTGAAGAGATCTCTGGTTCTCCCTATTCTATTGTTCTCTTCTATTTCTTTGCACTGTTCATTTAAGAGGGCATTCTTATCTCTTCTAGCTATTCTCTGGAATTCTGCATTCAATTGGGTGTATCTTTCTCTTTCTCCCTTGCCTTTCGCTTCCCTTCTTTCCTCAGCTATTTGCAAAGCTTCCTCAGACAGCCATTTTGCTTTCTTGCATTTCTTTTTCTTTGGGATGGTTTTAGTTGCTACCTCTTGTACAATGTTGCGAACCTCCGTCCATAGTTCTTCAGGCACTCTGTCTATCAGATCTAATTCCTTAAATCTATTTGTCACCTCTACTGTATATTCATCAGGGATATGATTTAGTTCATACTTGAGTGGCCTAGTGTTTTTCCCTACTTTCTTCAATTTAAGCCTAAATTTTGCAACGAGAAGCTCATGATCTGAGCCACAGTCAGCTCCTGGTCTTGTTTTTACTGACTGTATAGAGCTTCTCCATCTTTGGCTGCAGAGCACATAGTCAATCTGATTTCTGTGTTGACCGTCTGGTGATGTCCATGTGTAGAGACGTCTCTTGGGTTGTTGGAAAAGAGTGTTTGCTATGACCATCGTATTCTCTTGACAAAATTCTATCAGCCTGTGCCCTGCTTCATTTTGTACTCCAAGGCCAAACTTGCCTGTTATTCCGTTTATCTTTTGGCTTCCTACTTTAGCATTCCAATCCCCCATGATGATAAGGACATCATTTTTTGGTGTTGATTCTATAAGGTGCTGTAGGGCTTCATAGAACCGGTCAATTTCATCCTCTTCAGCACCAGTGGTTGGGGCATAGACCTGGACTACTGTGATATTGAATGGTTTGCCTTGGATTCGAACTGAGATCATTCTGTCATTTTTGGGATTGTATCCCAGTATTGCTTTTCCTACTCTTTTATTGACTATGAAGGCTACTCCATTTCTTCTGAGGGATTGTTGCCTGCAGTAGTATACTTGATGGTCACCTGAGTTAAATTCACCCTTTCCTGTCCATTTTAGTTCGCTGATTTCTAAGATGTCGATGTTCAGTCTTGTCATCTCTTGTTTGACCATGTCTAGCTTGCCTTGATTCATGGATCTTACATTCCAGGTTCCTATGGAGAAAAGATCTTTACAGCATCGGACTTTCCTTTCACCACCAGATGCATCCACAGCTGAGCGTCCTTTCGGCTTTGGCCCAGTCGCTTCACTCTTTCTGGCGCTACTAGTACTAGCCCTCTGCTCTTCCCCAGTAGCATATTGGACACCTTCCGACCTGAGGGGCTCATCTCCAGCGTCATATCTTTTTGCCTTTTAGTACTGTCCATGGGTTTTTTCATGGCAAAGATACTGGAGTGGTTGCCATTTCCTTCTCCAGTGGATCACATTTTGTCAGAACTCTCTGCTATGACCTGTCCGTCTGGGTGGCCCTGCACGGCATAGCTCATAACTTCATTGAGTTACGCAAGCCCCTTCGCCACGACAAGGCAGTAATCCATGAAGGAGTGTACCACTTTTTAGGATATGGCAATAATCCGGAGTACACTATGTCGCCTAGCAAGGGTGTCCAAAACTTGATGACCAAAAAGAAAAAAAAAAAAGAAAAAGTGATAAAGTACAGGTAGTCTCGAACTTACAACCAGTCGATTAGTGACGGTTCAAAGTTACACGTGGCATGAATAAAGGTTGACCCAAGTACAGTCAGCAAGAACACCTGCCTGCCCACACGGTGGCGCTCTTCCTCCTGTCGGAGGTTTTCATTGTTGTGCGGCATTTCGTTGAGTATAGCAGCGGGGTGGGGGGGATGGGGGTGTGTTTGGTTCTATTACCCCGGTTCTGCTTTTTATTCCCCCCGTCTGCTGGGTTGTTGCAGCAGGTTTTGGTCACTTCACATGACCCTGGGACACTGTGACCATCATAAATATGAATCAGTTGCCAAGCATCTGAATGTAAATCACAAGACCCTGGAGATGCTGCAACATTCCAGCTGATCGGTGCTTCTTCTGGGCTCAGCAGAAGTGCCAGGATCAGTGCTGCTTTCAGCTGATTGGTGCTTCTTCAGGGCTCAGCAGAAGCACCAGGATCAGCGCCGAGCTCCAGCTGGAGCCTGGCGCTGATCCTGGCGCTTCCACTGAGCCCTGACAGCCTCGAAGAAGCGCCGATCAGCTGGAAAGCGGCACTGATCCTGGCGCTTCCGCTGAGCCCTGACAGCCCTGCAGCTCCAGCCACTGGTGCTGAAGAGGATGAAATTGACCAGTTCTATGAAGCCCTATAGCACCTTATAGAATCAACACCAAAAAATGATGTCCTTATCATCATGGGGGATTGGAATGCTAAAGTAGGAAGCCAAAAGATAAACGGAATAACAGGCAAGTTTGGCCTTGGAGTACAAAATGAAGCAGGGCACAGGCTGATAGAATTTTGTCAAGAGAATACGATGGTCCTAGCAAACACTCTTTTCCAACAACCCAAGAGACGTCTCTACACATGGACATCACCAGACGGTCAACACAGAAATCAGATTGACTATGTGCTCTGCAGCCAAAGATGGAGAAGCTCTATACAGTCAGTAAAAACAGGACCAGGAGCTGACTGTGGCTCAGATCATGAGCTTCTCGTTGCAAAATTTAGGGTTAAATTGAAGAAAGTAGGGAAAAACACTAGGCCACTCAAGTATGAACTAAATCATATCCCTGATGAATATACAGTAGAGGTGACAAATAGTTAAGGATTAGATCTGATAGACAGAGTGGCCTGAAGAACTATGGATGGAGGTTCCACACAGTGTACAAGAGGTAGCAACTAAAACCATCCCAAAGAAAAGAAGATGCAGAAGCAAAATGGCTGTCTGAGGAAGCTTTGCAATAATCTGAGGAAAGAAGTAAGCGAAGGCAAGGGAGAAAGAGAAAGATGCAACCCAATTGGATGCAGATTCCAGTAGAATAGCTAGAAGAGATAAGAATGCCTTCTTAATGAACGGCAAGAAAGAGAAGAGAACAATAGATAGGGAGGACCAGAGATCTCTTCAAGAAAATTGGAAATATGAAGGGAACGTTTCATGCAAAGATGGGCATGATAAAGGACCAAAATGGCAGGGACCTAACAGAGGCAGAAGAGATTAAGAAGAGGTGGCAAAATTACACAGAAGCACTATACAAGAACGAGCTTATCATCCATGATAACCACGATGGGGTGGTCACTGACTTCGAGCCAGACATCCTAGAATGTGAAGTGAAATGGGCCTTAGGAAATCTGAGCAACAACAAAGCTAGTGGAGGTGACAGTATTCCAGCTGAGCTATTCAAAATCTTAAAAGACGATGCAGTAAA
>JALGBA010003107.1:0-12856 GCA_023970755.1 Azemiops feae | reverse complement strand
GGGAAGGAAATTCCTGATGCCGGGGTCACGGATTTCTGTGCTCAGGAGATGAATTTTTTTTTCATCCAATTCTAAAAATAGACGCCAAAATGAGATTCGGCGTTAAATTTCATGCTTAAAAATGCTGCTTTTTCTAGTTCTTAAAAATTGAGCCGTTTGGTGTCCCGGGAAGGAAATTCCTGATGCCGGGGTCAGGGATATTCTGTGCCTCAGGACGTGACAAACTTTTTTTGGCCAAAGGATTAAATTTCATGCTTAAAAATTGTGCTTTTTCTAGTGTTGAAAATTGAAGCACGTTTTAGTGTCCGGGGGAAGGAAGAAATTCTGATGCCGGGGTCAGCGGATTTCTGTGCTCAGGAGGTGAAAATGTTTTTTTTTACCCCAAATTTAAATACGGAACTCAACCGTGTGATTTCAGGGGTAAATTTCAATCCTTAAAAATGGTGCTTTTTTCTAGTGTTAAAAATTTAGCATTTTGGTTGTCTTGGGAAGAAATTCTTGATGCCGGGGTCAGGGATTTCTGTGCTCAGGAGGTGAAAAACTTTTTTTTGGCTCAAATGTAAATACGGACTCCACAAAGGGATTCGGGGTTAAATTTCATGCTTAAAAATGCTACTTTTTCTAGTGTTTAAAAATTAAGCGGTTTTGGTGTCCGGGGAAGGAAATTCCTGATGCCGGGGTCATGGATTTCTGTGCTCAGGAGGTGAAATTTTTTTTTTGACCCAAATGTAAAAACGGATGCCAGAATGGGATTCGGGGTTAAATTTCATGCTTAAAAATGGTGCTTTTTCTAGTGTTTAAAAATTGAGCCATTTTGGTGTCTCGGGAAGGAAATTGTTGATGCCGGGGTCATGGATTTCTGTGCTCAGGAGGTGAAAAAAATTTTTTGACCCAAATGTAAAAACGGACTCCACAAAGGGATTAGGGGTTAAATTTCATGCTTAAAAATGCTACTTTTTCTAGTGTTTAAAAATTAAGCCGTTTTGGTGTCCGGGGAAGGAAATTCCTGATGCCGGGGTCAGGGATTTCTCTGCTCAGAAGGTGAAATGGTTTTTTTTCCCCAAATGTAAATACGGACTCCACAAAAGGATTCGGGGTTAAATTTCATGCTTAAAAATGGTGCTTTTTCTAGTGTTTAAAAATTGAGCCATTTTGGTGTCTGGGGAAGGAAATTCCTGATGCCGGGGTCATGGATTTCTGTGCTCAGGAGGTGAAATTTTTTTTTTGACCCAAATGTAAAAACGGATGCCAGAATGGAATTCGGGGTTAAATTTCATGCTTAAAAATGGTGCTTTTTCTAGTGTTTAAAAACTGACCCATTTTGGTGTCTGGGGAAGGAAATTCCTGATGCCGGAGTCAGGGATTTCTGTGTTCAGGAGGTGACAAACTTTTTTTGGCCCAAAGGGATTAAATTTCATGCTTAAAAATGGTGCTTTTTCTAGTGTTTGAAAACTGAGCCATTTTGGTGTCTGGGGAAGGAAATTCTTGATGCCGGAGTCAGGGACTTCTGTGCTCAGGAGGTCAAAATTTTTTTTTGACCAAAATGTAAAAACGGACACCAGAATGGGATTCGGGGTTAAATTTCATGCTTAAAAATGGTGCTTTTTCTAGTGTTTAAAAACTGAGCCGTTTTGGTGTCCGGGGAAGGAAATTCCTGATGCCGGGGTAAGGGATTTCTGTGCTCAGGAGGTGAAAAAATTTATTTGGCCCAAATGTAAACACGGACTCCACAAAGGGATTCGGGGTTAAATTTAATGGTTAAAAATGGTGCTTTTTCTAGTGTTTAAAAACTGACCCATTTTGGTGACTGGGGAAGGAAATTCCTGATGCCGGGGTCATGGATTTCTGTGCTCAGGAGGTGAAATTTTTTTTTTGACCCAAATGTAAAAACGGATGCCAGAATGGGATTCGGGGTTAAATTTCATGCTTAAAAATGGTGCTTTTTCTAGTGTTTAAAAATTGAGCCATTTTGGTGTCTGGGGAAGGAAATTCCTGATGCCGGAGTCAGGGATTTCTGTGCTCAGGAAGTGACAAACTTTTTTTGGCCCAAAGGGATTAAATTTCATGCTTAAAAATGGTGCTTTTTCTAGTGTTTGAAAATTGAGCCGTTTTAGTGTCCGGGGAAGGAAATTCCTGATGCCGGGGTCAGGGATTTCTGTGCTCAGGAGGTGAAATGTTTTTTTTGCCCCAAATGTAAATACGGACTCCACAAAAGGATTCGGGGTTAAATTTCATGCTTAAAAATGGTGCTTTTTCTAGTGTTTAAAAATTGAGCCCATTTTGGTTGTGTCTTGGGAAGGAAATTCTTGGATGCGGGGGTCAGGGATTTCTTGTGTCTCAGGAGGTGAAACTTTTTGTGGCTCAAATGTAAATACGGACCCACAAAAGGGATTCGGGGTAAATTTCATGCTTAAAAATGCTACTTTTCTTAGTGTTTAAAAATTAAGCGGTTTGGTGTTCCGGGAAGGAAATTCCTGAGCTGGGGTCATGATTCTGTGCTCAGGGAGGTGAAAATTTTTTTTTGACCCAAATGTAAAAAACGGATGCCAGAATGGGATTCGGGGTTCAAATTATGCTAAAAAATGGTGCTTTTTCTAGTGTTTAAAAATTGAGCCACTTTGGTGTATCGGGAAGGAAATGGTTGATGCCGGGGTCATGGATTTTGTGCTCAGAGGTTGAAAAAATTTTTTTGAACCAAATGTAAAAACGGACTCCACAAAGGGATTAGGGGTTAAATTTCATGCTTAAAAATGCTACTTTTTCTAGTGTTTAAAAATTAAGCCGTTTTGGTGTCCGGGGAAGGAAATTCTTGATGCCGGGGTCATGGATTTCTGTGCTCAGGAGGTGAATTTTTTTTTTTGACCCAAATGTAAAAACGGATGCCAGAATGGGATTCGGGGTTAAATTTCATGCTTAAAAATGGTGCTTTTTCTAGTGTTTAAAAACTGAGCCGTTTTGGTGTCCGGGGAAGGAAATTCCTGATGCCAGGGTAAGGGATTTCTGTGCTCAGGAGGTGAAAAAATTTATTTGGCCCAAATGTAAACACGGACTCCACAAAGGGATTCGGGGTTAAATGTCATGGTTAAAAATGGTGCTTTTTCTAGTGTTTAAAAATTGAGCCGTTTTGGTGTCCGGGGAAGGAAATTCTTGATGCTGGAATCAGGGATTTGTGTGCTCAGGAGGTGAAAACATTTTTTTGACCCAAATGTAAAAACGGATGCCAGAATGGGATTCGGGGTTAAATTTCATGCTTAAAAATGGTGCTTTTTCTAGTGTTTAAAAATTGAGCCATTTTGGTGTCTGGGGAAGGAAATTCCTGATGCCGGAGTCAGGGATTTCTGTGCTCAGGAAGTGACAAACTTTTTTTGGCCCAAAGGGATTAAATTTCATGCTTAAAAATGGTGCTTTTTCTAGTGTTTGAAAATTGAGCCGTTTTAGTGTCCGGGGAAGGAAATTCCTGATGCCGGGGTCAGGGATTTCTGTGCTCAGGAGGTGAAATGGTTTTTTTGCCCCAAATGTAAATACGGACTCCACAAAGGGATTCGGGGTTAAATTTCATGCTTAAAAATGGTGCTTTTTCTAGTATTTAAAAATTGAGCCGTTTCGGTGTCTGGGGAACGAAATTCCTGATGCCGGGGTCATGGATTTCTGTGCTCAGGAGGTGAAATTTTTTTTTTGACCCAAATGTAAAAACGGATGCCAGAATGGGATTCGGGGTTAAATTTCATGCTTAAAAATGGTGCTTTTTCTAGTGTTTAAAAACTGACTCATTTTGGTGTCTGGGGAAGGAAATTCCTGATGCCGGAGTCAGGGATTTCTGTGCTCAGGAGGTGACAAACTTTTTTTGGCCCAAAGGGATTAAATTCCATGCTTAAAAATGGTGCTTTTTCTAGTGTTTAAAAACTGAGCCATTTTGGTGTCTGGGGAAGGAAATTCTTGATGCCGGAGTCAGGGATTTCTTTGCTCAGGAGGTGAAAAATTTTTTTTGACCCAAATGTAAAAACGGACTCCACAAAGGGATTAGGGGTTAAATTTCATGCTTAAAAATGGTGGTTTTTCTAGTGTTTAAAAACTGACCCATTTTGGTGTCTGGGGAAGGAAATTCCTGATGCCGGAGTCAGGGATTTCTGTGCTCAGGAGGTGAAAAACTTTTTTTGGCCCAAGGGGATTAAATTCCATGCTTAAAAATGGTGCTTTTTCTAGTGTTTAAAAACTGAGCCATTTTGGTGTCTGGGGAAGGAAATTCTTGATGCCGGAGTCAGGGATTTCTTTGCTCAGGAGGTGAAAAAATTTTTTTGACCCAAATGTAAAAACGGACTCCACAAAGGGATTAGGGGTTAAATTTCATGCTTAAAAATGCTACTTTTTCTAGTGTTTAAAAATTAAGCGGTTTTGGTGTCCGGGGAAGGAAATTCCTGATGCCGGGGTCATGGATTTCTGTGCTCAGGAGGTGAAATTTTTTTTTTGACCCAAATGTAAAAACGGATGCCAGAATGGGATTCGGGGTTAAATTTCATGCTTAAAAATGGTGCTTTTTCTAGTGTTTGAAAATTGAGCCGTTTTGGTGTCCGGGGAAGGAAATTCCTGTTGCAGGGGTCATGGATTTCTGTGCTCAGGAGGTGAAATTTTTTTTTTTGACCCAAATGTAAAAAAGGACGCCAGAATGGGATTCGGGGTTAAATTTCATGCTTAAAAATGCTGCTTTTTCTAGTGTTTAAAAATTGAACCATTTTGGTGTCTGGGGAAGGAAATTCCTGATGCCGGAGTCAGGGATTTCTGTGCTCAGGAGGTGAAATTTTTTTTTTGACCCAAATGTAAAAACGGATGCCAGAATGGGATTCGGGGTTAAATATCATGCTTAAAAATGGTGCTTTTTCTAGTGTTTAAAAATTGAACCATTTTGGTGTCTGGGGAAGGAAATTCCTGATGCCGGAGTCAGGGATTTCTGTGCTCAGGAGGTGACAAACTTTTTTTGGCCCAAAGGGATTAAATTTCATGCTTAAAAATGGTGCTTTTTCTAGTGTTTGAAAATTGAGCCGTTTTAGTGTCCGGGGAAGGAAATTCCTGATGCCGGGGTCAGGGATTTCTGTGCTCAGGAGGTGAAATGGTTTTTTTGCCCCAAATGTAAATACGGACTCCACAAAGGGATTCGGGGTTAAATTTCATGCTTAAAAATGGTGCTTTTTCTAGTATTTAAAAATTGAGCCGTTTCGGTGTCTGGGGAAGGAAATTCCTGATGCCGGGGTCATGGATTTCTGTGCTCAGGAGGTGAAATTTTTTTTTTGACCCAAATGTAAAAACGGATGCCAGAATGGGATTCGGGGTTAAATTTCATGCTTAAAAATGGTGCTTTTTCTAGTGTTTGAAAATTGAGCCGTTTTAGTGTCCGGGGAACGAAATTCCTGATGCCGGGGTCAGGGATTTCTGTGCTCAGGAGGTGAAATTGTTTTTTTGCCCCAAATGTAAATACGGACTCCACAAAAGGTTTCGGGGTTAAATTTCATGCTTAAAAATGGTGCTTTTTCTAGTGTTTAAAAATTGAGCCATTTTGGTGTCTTGGGAAGGAAATTCTTGATGCCGGGGTCAGGGATTTCTGTGCTCAGGAGGTGAAATTTTTTTTTTGACCCAAATGTAAAAACGGATGCCAGAATGGGATTCGGGGTTAAATTTCATGCTTAAAAATGGTGGTTTTTCTAGTGTTTAAAAACTGACCCATTTTGGTGTCTGGGGAAGGAAATTCCTGATGCCGGGGTCATGGATTTCTGTGCTCAGGAGGTGAAATTTTTTTTTTGACCCAAATGTAAAAACGGATGCCAGAATGGGATTCGGGGTTAAATTTCATGCTTAAAAATGGTGCTTTTTCTAGTGTTTAAAAATTGAGCCATTTTGGTGTCTCGGGAAGGAAATTGTTGATGCCGGGGTCATGGATTTCTGTGCTCAGGAGGTGAAAAAAATTTTTTGACCCAAATGTAAAAACGGACTCCACAAAGGGATTAGGGGTTAAATTTCATGCTTAAAAATGCTACTTTTTCTAGTGTTTAAAAATTAAGCCGTTTTGGTGTCCGGGGAAGGAAATTCCTGATGCCGGGGTCAGGGATTTCTCTGCTCAGAAGGTGAAATGGTTTTTTTTCCCCAAATGTAAATACGGACTCCACAAAAGGATTCGGGGTTAAATTTCATGCTTAAAAATGGGGTTTTTCATGGTAATGTTTAAAAACTGACCCATTTGGTTGTCTGGGAAGGAATTCCTGAGGCCGGGGTCATGGATTCTGTGCCAGGAGGTGAAATTTTTTTTTGACCAAATGGTAAAAACGGATGCCCACCCAGAATGGAATTAGGTATTGCGGTCTTTTTTAAAAGTTAAATTTCTTGCTTAAAAATGGTGCTTTTTCTAGTGTTACAAAATTGAGCCCATTGTGGTGTTGGGGGGAGGAAATTCTGATGCGGAGTCAGGGATTTTGTGCCTAGGATTTGACAAACCTTTTTGGCCCAAAGGGATTAAATTCATGCACTTTAAATGGTGCTGTTTTAGTGTTTGAAAATTGAGCCGTTTTAGTGTCCGGGGAAGGAAATTCCTGATGCCGGGGTCAGGGATTTCTGTGCTCAGGAGGTGAAATGGTTTTTTTGCCCCAAATGTAAATACGGACTCCACAAAGGGATTCGGGGTTAAATTTCATGCTTAAAAATGGTGCTTTTTCTAGTATTTAAAAATTGAGCCGTTTCGGTGTCTGGGGAACGAAATTCCTGATGCCGGGGTCATGGATTTCTGTGCTCAGGAGGTGAAATTTTTTTTTTGACCCAAATGTAAAAACGGATGCCAGAATGGGATTCGGGGTTAAATTTCATGCTTAAAAATGGTGCTTTTTCTAGTGTTTAAAAACTGACTCATTTTGGTGTCTGGGGAAGGAAATTCCTGATGCCGGAGTCAGGGATTTCTGTGCTCAGGAGGTGAAAAACTTTTTTTGGCCCAAGGGGATTAAATTCCATGCTTAAAAATGGTGCTTTTTCTAGTGTTTAAAAACTGAGCCATTTTGGTGTCTGGGGAAGGAAATTCTTGATGCCGGAGTCAGGGATTTCTTTGCTCAGGAGGTGAAAAAATTTTTTTGACCCAAATGTAAAAACGGACTCCACAAAGGGATTAGGGGTTAAATTTCATGCTTAAAAATGCTACTTTTTCTAGTGTTTAAAAATTAAGCCGTTTTGGTGTCCGGGGAAGGAAATTCCTGATGCCGGGGTCATGGATTTCTGTGCTCAGGAGGTGAATTTTTTTTTTTGACCCAAATGTAAAAACAGATGCCAGAATGGGATTCGGGGTTAAATTTCATGCTTAAAAATGGTGCTTTTTCTAGTGTTTAAAAACTGACCCATTTTGGTGTCTGGGGAAGGAAATTCCTGATGCCGGAGTCAGGGATTTCTGTGCTCAGGAGGTGACAAACTTTTTTTGGCCCAAAGGGATTAAATTCCATGCTTAAAAATGGTGCTTTTTCTAGTGTTTAAAAACTGAGCCATTTTGGTGTCTGGGGAAGGAAATTCTTGATGCCGGAGTCAGGGATTTCTTTGCTCAGGAGGTGAAACAATTTTTTTGACCCAAATGTAAAAACGGACTCCACAAAGGGATTAGGGGTTAAATTTCATGCTTAAAAATGCTACTTTTTCTAGTGTTTAAAAATTAAGCCGTTTTGGTGTCCGGGGAAGGAAATTCCTGATGCCGGGGTCATGGATTTCTGTGCTCAGGAGTTGAATTTTTTTTTTTGACCCAAATGTAAAAACGGACGCCAGAATGGGATTTGGGGTTAAATTTCATGCTTAAAAATGCTGCTTTTTCTAGTGTTTGCAAATTGAGCCGTTTTGGTGTCCGGGGAAGGAAATTCCTGTTACCGGGGTCATGGATTTCTGTGCTCAGGAGGTGAAATTTTTTTTTTGACCCAAATGTAAAAATGGATGCCAGAATGGGATTCGGGGTTAAATTTCATGCTTAAAAATGGTGCTTTTTCTAGTGTTTAAAAACTGAGCCGTTTTGGTGTCCGGGGAAGGAAATTCTTGATGCCGGAGTCAGGGATTTCTGTGCTCAGGAGGTGAAAACATTTTTTTGACCCAAATGTAAAAACGGATGCCAGAATGGGATTCGGGGTTAAATTTCATGCTTAAAAATGGTGGTTTTTCTAGTGTTTAAAAACTGACCCATTTTGGTGTCTGGGGAAGGAAATTCCTGATGCCGGGGTCATGGATTTCTGTGCTCAGGAGGTGAAATTTTTTTTTTGACCCAAATGTAAAAACGGATGCCAGAATGGGATTCGGGGTTAAATTTCATGCTTAAAAATGGTGCTTTTTCTAGTGTTTAAAAATTGAGCCATTTTGGTGTCTGGGGAAGGAAATTCCTGATGCCGGAGTCAGGGATTTCTGTGCTCAGGAAGTGACAAACTTTTTTTGGCCCAAAGGGATTAAATTTCATGCTTAAAAATGGTGCTTTTTCTAGTGTTTGAAAATTGAGCCGTTTTAGTGTCCGGGGAAGGAAATTCCTGATGCCGGGGTCAGGGATTTCTGTGCTCAGGAGGTGAAATGTTTTTTTTGCCCCAAATGTAAATACGGACTCCACAAAAGGATTCGGGGTTAAATTTCATGCTTAAAAATGGTGCTTTTTCTAGTGTTTAAAAATTGAGCCATTTTGGTGTCTGGGGAAGGAAATTCCTGATGCCGGGTCATGGATTCGTGCGCAGGAGGTGAATTTTTTTTGACCCAATGTAAAAACGGCAGCCAGGAATGGATTCGGGGTAAATTGCATGCTTAAAAATGGTTGCTTTTTCTATATAGGTTAAAAACTGACCCATTTTGGGTCTGGGGGAAGGAAATTACTGATGCCGGATCAGGGATTTCTGGGCCTCAGGAAGGTGGACAAACTTGTTTTGGCCCAAAGGGACTAAAATTTTATGCTTAAAAATGCTACTTTTTCTAGTGTTTAAAAATTAAGCGGTTTTGGTGTCCGGGGAAGGAAATTCCTGATGCCGGGGTCATGGATTTCTGTGCTCAGGAGGTGAATTTTTTTTTTTGACCCAAATGTAAAAACGGATGCCAGAATGGGATTCGGGGTTAAATTTCATGCTTAAAAATGCTGCTTTTTCTAGTGTTTGAAAATTGAGCCGTTTTGGTGTCCGGAGAAGGAAATTCCTGTTGCAGGGGTCATGGATTTCTGTGCTCAGGAGGTGAAATTTTTTTTTTTGACCCAAATGTAAAAAAGGACACCAGAATGGGATTCGGGGTTAAATTTCATGCTTAAAAATGCTGCTTTTTCTAGTGTTTGAAAATTGAGCCGTTTTAGTGTCCGGGGAAGGAAATTCCTGATGTCGGGGTCAGGGATTTCTGTGCTCAGAAGGTGAAATGGTTTTTTTTCCCCAAATGTAAATACGGACTCCACAAAAGGATTCGGGGTTAAATTTCATGCTTAAAAATGGTGCTTTTTCTAGTGTTTAAAAACTGACCCATTTTGGTGTCTGGGGAAGGAAATTCCTGATGCCGGAGTCAGGGATTTCTGTGCTCAGGAGGTGACAAACTTTTTTTGGCCCAAAGGGATTAAATTTCATGCTTAAAAATGGTGCTTTTTCTAGTGTTTGAAAACTGAGCCATTTTGGTGTCTGGGGAAGGAAATTCTTGATGCCGGAGTCAGGGACTTCTGTGCTCAGGAGGTCAAAATTTTTTTTTGACCAAAATGTAAAAACGGACACCAGAATGGGATTCGGGGTTAAATTTCATGCTTAAAAATGGTGCTTTTTCTAGTGTTTAAAAACTGAGCCGTTTTGGTGTCCGGGGAAGGAAATTCCTGATGCCGGGGTAAGGGATTTCTGTGCTCAGGAGGTGAAAAAATTTATTTGGCCCAAATGTAAACACGGACTCCACAAAGGGATTCGGGGTTAAATTTCATGGTTAAAAATGGTGCTTTTTCTAGTGTTTAAAAATTGAGCCGTTTTGGTGTCCGGGGAAGGAAATTCTTGATGCCAGAGTCAGGGATTTCTGTGCTCAGGAGGTGAAAATTTTTTTTGACCCAAATGTAAAAACGGATGCCAGAATGGGATTCGGGGTTAAATTTCATGCTTAAAAATGGTGCTTTTTCTAGTGTTTAAAAACTGAGCCATTTTGGTGTCTGGGGAAGGAAATTCTTGATGCCGGAGTCAGGGATTTCTGTGCTCAGGAGGTGAAAAAATTTTTTTGGCCCAAATGTAAAAACGGATGCCAGAATGGGATTCGGGGTTAAATTTCATGCTTAAAAATGGTGCTTTTTCTAGTGTTTAAAAACTGAGCCGTTTTGGTGTCCGGGGAAGGAAATTCCTGATGCCGGGGTAAGGGATTTCTGTGCTCAGGAGGTGAAAAAATTTATTTGGCCCAAATGTAAACACGGACTCCACAAAGGGATTCGGGGTTAAATTTCATGGTTAAAAATGGTGCTTTTTCTAGTGTTTAAAAATTGAGCCGTTTTGGTGTCCGGGGAAGGAAATTCTTGATGCCAGAGTCAGGGATTTCTGTGCTCAGGAGGTGAAAATTTTTTTTGACCCAAATGTAAAAACGGATGCCAGAATGGGATTCGGGGTTAAATTTCATGCTTAAAAATGGTGGTTTTTCTAGTGTTTAAAAACTGACCCATTTTGGTGTCTGGGGAAGGAAATTCCTGATGCCGGGGTCATGGATTTCTGTGCTCAGGAGGTGAAATTTTTTTGACCCAAATGTAAAAACGGATGCCAGAATGGGATTCGGGGTTAAATTTCATGCTTAAAAATGGTGCTTTTTCTAGTGTTTAAAAATTGAGCCATTTTGGTGTCTGGGGAAGGAAATTCCTGATGCCGGAGTCAGGGATTTCTGTGCTCAGGAGGTGACAAACTTTTTTTGGCCCAAAGGGATTAAATTTCATGCTTAAAAATGGTGCTTTTTCTAGTGTTTGAAAATTGAGCCGTTTTAGTGTCCGGGGAAGGAAATTCCTGATGCCGGGGTCAGGGATTTCTGTGCTCAGGAGGTGAAATGGTTTTTTTGCCCCAAATGTAAATACGGACTCCACAAAAGGATTCGGGGTTAAATTTCATGCTTAAAAATGGTGCTTTTTCTAGTGTTTAAAAATTGAGCCATTTTGGTGTCATGGGAAGGAAATTCTTGATGCCGGGGTCAGGGATTTCTGTGCTCAGGAGGTGAAAAACTTTTTTTTGGCTCAAATGTAAATACGGACTCCACAAAGGGATTCGGGGTTAAATTTCATGCTTAAAAATGCTACTTTTTCTAGTGTTTAAAAATTAAGCGATTTTGGTGTCCGGGGAAGGAAATTCCTGATGCCGGGGTCATGGATTTCTGTGCTCAGGAGGTGAATTTTTTTTTTTGACCCAAATGTAAAAACGGATGCCAGAATGGGATACGGGGTTAAATTTCATGCTTAAAAATGGTGCTTTTTCTAGTGTTTAAAAACTGAGCCGTTTTGGTGTCCGGGGAAGGAAATTCCTGATGCCAGGGTAAGGGATTTCTGTGCTCAGGAGGTGAAAAAATTTATTTGGCCCAAATGTAAACACGGACTCCACAAAGGGATTCGGGGTTAAATTTCATGCTTAAAAATGGTGGTTTTTCTAGTGTTTAAAAATTTAGCCGTTTTGGTGTCCGGGGAAGGAAATTCTTGATGCCGGAGTCAGGGATTTCTGTGCTCAGGAGGTGAAAACATTTTTTTGACCCAAATGTAAAAACGGATGCCAGAATGGGATTCGGGGTTAAATTTCATGCTTAAAAATGGTGGTTTTTCTAGTGTTTAAAAACTGACCCATTTTGGTGTCTGGGGAAGGAAATTCCTGATGCCGGGGTCATGGATTTCTGTGCTCAGGAGGTGACAAACTTTTTTTGGCCCAAAGGGATTAAATTTCATGCTTAAAAATGGTGCTTTTTCTAGTGTTTGAAAATTGAGCCGTTTTAGTGTCCGGGGAAGGAAATTCCTGATGCCGGGGTCAGGGATTTCTGTGCTCAGGAGGTGAAATGGTTTTTTTGCCCCAAATGTAAATACGGACTCCACAAAGGGATTCGGGGTTAAATTTCATGCTTAAAAATGGTGCTTTTTCTAGTATTTAAAAATTGAGCCGTTTCGGTGTCTGGGGAAGGAAATTCCTGATGCCGGGGTCATGGATTTCTGTGCTCAGGAGGTGAAATTTTTTTTTTTACCCAAATGTAAAAACGGATGCCAGAATGGGATTCGGGATTAAATTTTATGCTTAAAAATGCTACTTTTTCTAGTGTTTAAAAATTAAGCGGTTTTGGTGTCCGGGGAAGGAAATTCCTGATGCCGGGGTCATGGATTTCTGTGCTCAGGAGGTGAATTTTTTTTTTTGACCCAAATGTAAAAACGGATGCCAGAATGGGATTCGGGGTTAAATTTCATGCTTAAAAATGCTGCTTTTTCTAGTGTTTGAAAATTGAGCCGTTTTGGTGTCCGGAGAAGGAAATTCCTGTTGCAGGGGTCATGGATTTCTGTGCTCAGGAGGTGAAATTTTTTTTTTTGACCCAAATGTAAAAAAGGACACCAGAATGGGATTCGGGGTTAAATTTCATGCTTAAAAATGCTGCTTTTTCTAGTGTTTGAAAATTGAGCCGTTTTAGTGTCCGGGGAAGGAAATTCCTGATGTCGGGGTCAGGGATTTCTGTGCTCAGAAGGTGAAATGGTTTTTTTTCCCCAAATGTAAATACGGACTCCACAAAAGGATTCGGGGTTAAATTTCATGCTTAAAAATGGTGCTTTTTCTAGTGTTTAAAAACTGACCCATTTTGGTGTCTGGGGAAGGAAATTCCTGATGCCGGAGTCAGGGATTTCTGTGCTCAGGAGGTGACAAACTTTTTTTGGCCCAAA
>JALGBA010003104.1:65000-74896 GCA_023970755.1 Azemiops feae | reverse complement strand
ACCAAAGGTATTTGGTATAGTATTAGGGGGTACCTGCTCAATAGTAGTACTGTGAGAGGGATCTCGGAGTCCTAGTGGACAATCACTTAAATATGAGCCAGCAGTGTGCTGCAGCTGCCAAAAAAGCCAACACAGTGCTAGGCTGCATTAACAGAGGGATAGAATCAAGATCACGCGAAGTATTAATACCACTTTATAACGCCTTGGAAAGGCCACACTTGGAATACTGCATCCAGTTCTGGTCACCACGATGTAAAAAAGATGTGGAGACTTTAGAAAGAGTACAGAGAAGAGCAACCAAGATGATTAGGGGACTGGAGGCTAAAGCATATAACGAACGGTTGCTGGAATTGGGTATGTCTAGTTTAATGAAATAGAAGACTAGGGGTGACATGATAGGCAGTATTCCAATATCTCAGGGGCCGCCACAAAGAAGAGGGAGGTCAAAGCTATTCTCCAAGGCGCCTGAGGGCAGACAGAAGTAATGGATGGGAAACTAGCAAGGAAGAAGCAACCTGGAACTGAGGAGAAAACTTCCGGACAGTTTGACAATAACCAGTGGAACAACCTGCCTCCAGAAGTGGTGAATGCTCCAACACTGGAAGTTTTTAAGAAGAGACTGGACAGCCATTTGTCTGAAATGGTATAGGGTTTCCTGCCTGAGCAGGGGGTTGGACGCGATGACCTCCAAGGTCCCTTCCAACTTTATTATTATTATTATTATTATTATTATCTATCTATCTATCTATCTATCTATCTATCTATCTATCTATCTATCTATCTATCTATCTATCTATCTATCTATCACTGTATCTGTATCTTTATCTTTATCTATATATCTATATATCTATATAGTATAAAGTGACTTTAATGCATTTGAGGGTGAATTCATGAGGATTCCATACAAAAAGCTGTGTCCAGTTTTTAAAAAGAGAGAATCTTGAGATGGTTTGGTTATATGGGAAAAAATGTGAGGATCGGAGAACAAAGTAAGTATATGAAGAAGAGGGAAGGGATTGAAAGGAAGGGGAAGTTGTCCACTGGGTAGAATGGACGAGATCTTTAAAAAGAGAACACCAAGAATTTGTAAAACTAAAAGTTTATGAAGTGGTGCCTGGACATGGAAGAAGCAAGGCAATTTACAAGGATGAAAAAATATGGAAAGATGGTACATGGTATTGGTAAAAATCAGCTTCAGTTACGGTTCATTTCTTCTTATCATGGTCCTCTCACTCCTTACCTTGAAAAGGAACGGTGCAATGGGGTATGGATGAATGGATGAATGGATAAAATTTAATATTGGATCTCAACTGTGTTCAGAAGAAACTGCATTTCTGTAATAATAAAATATTAGCTTGGCTTACCAAGCATGACTGTGCTATGTATAAAAGAGTTTGTATTGTATAAGTATGTAAATTAGAGTGATTGTCCATCACTAGGTTGAAATTCTTTACTAAGAGATTACTACATTCACCATCTAGGTTCTTTTTAGCTCCGATTTGCTCCTGATCCCTCCGTGATTAGGTGCCCCCTTGGTTTATCAATAGCAAAAAATTCACACCGAGTACACCAGAGACCCTTTTCAGAAAGGCAATAATTACTGCAGCCAATTGCTTTGGGCTAGAACCATTTTCATTTTGTCCGTGAATCATCACATTAAAAAAAAAGGGGGGGGGGATAAAACTAAAGCCACCGTGGGACTTGGATCATTATGTGTGAAAGACGCACATCGTTCCAAGTCAGCAGGAAAAGGGGGCACAAACAATACAGAGGGCATTACGTCGACTAATCAAAACAAAATTAGAAAAGAAAGAAGGCTGTAAGACCAACTCTTAGGCATTTTGCAAGATCTGCAGTTTCCTTAGAGGTTTGCCAAGGCAGCGTCGTAAGTTGGAATGAATACAGGTGTGCTTGTAGGCAAATACTGCGATTGTAGGGAAGTTCTGAACTAAGGAAAATTTCTCCTCCCTGCAATCTCAGAATTTGCCTACAGAATTTGCCTACGAATAGACAAGACCGGGGGTCCCCAACCCCCGGTCCATGGACCAGTACCGGTCCATGGCATGCCAGCAACCAGTCCGCACAAACAAGCAAAGCCCCATCCGCGGGATGCAGGAAGCACACAAAGCCACGCACCATCTGGTCCATGGAAAAACCTCTCTCCACGGAACCGGTGCCTGGTGCCCAAAAGGTTGGGGACCTCTGGATTAGACAACCATTTGATCAGGATGGCATGATGTGTCCGGCCTTGAGCAGGGGGTTGGACTAGAAGATCTCTGAGGTCGCTTCCGACCCTATGATTCTATGTTCAATAGCAATAGACTTTTACAACACTCTCTAAGTGGTTTATAGAGTCGGCATATTTGCCCCCAACAATCTGAGTCCTCAGTTTACTGACCTCAAAAGGATGGAAGGCTGAGTGTCAGAATTGAACTCCTGGCAGTGGGCAGAGTTTGTCTACAATACTGCATTGTAACAACTGTGCCACTATGGCTTGCTTGCTTCCTGCATTGTTTGGAGCTAAGTGCATTTGAGATGCCGAAATGTTCTCAGAGGTCTGAACTTGTGACATGAGCAGAACGGTGATTCGCTCGCCAAAGGCAGGGGACTGGTTCAGAAGGGGACCCTGTGTAAGTTCATTAGAGACCTTGAGATATTGGTTTTGTATGTAGAGCAAGTGTTGGGTGTGTCATATAATGATGAGCTCAAGATGGATTAAGTGAGTAAGAAAAAGGCTTGTCAGGAATGCTTTTTCTTGGAGCAATGCTCAAACCATGCAAGGGGTGAGGAGGGAGATTGGAAAACCTAAATAAAGAAAGTCAGCCATCAGGTTGGATAGGTGAGAAAACCAAGTATAGGTTTAAAATGAAGATTATTCATGAGTTTGCCTTTCTCCTTCCTTCCTTCCTTCCTTCCTTCCTTCCTTCCTTCCTTCCTTCCTTCCTTCCTTCCCAATAGTACTTAGACTTATATACCGCTTCACAGTGCTTTACAGCCCTCTCTAAGTGGTTTACAGAGTCAGCAAATTTGCCCCCAACAATCTGAGTCCTCAGTTTACCAACCTCAAAAGGATGGAAGGCTGAGTCAACCTTGAGCCGGCCAGGATCGAACTGAAAATTCAGCAGTGAGTTAGCCTGCAATACTGCATTGTAACCACAGCTAAATTGAAAATTCTAAATTGAAATGGAAATGGAGCACTATTTAGCCAAGGCACCCTCTCCCCCAACTTTGCTTCCATAAAAAGTGTTGTGTCATGCAGCATATGCCTGATTTACATGGTAGCTGTTGATTTATTTCTAGATTTATTCCAGGCAATGTATGTGCTCAACAACAACAACAAAAATGAGTCAAGTGCTTGACATTAATCCCTACCAAAACAAAAATGCAAAACTTTTTTTTTCTTTCTTTGACTGTTTTAATTTGAGACTTTACTCTCCACTGGGGAAATAAAAGACTTGCATTTCTTTATCCAAGGGCCATGTGCTTTCATTAGAATTTACATTAATTCCTCATTAAGCAACAATAATAATGTTGGATCAATTGAGAAAGGGAAGGAAGAAAGAAACATAGCTCTAAGGTTCAATTATAGTGGAGCTGAGCCATAACAGTTTAGTTTTTTGTCACTAAAACTATTTTTGACACTTCTGAATAATATTGTCCTGTTTCAGTGATTTTTGGCACCTTCTTTTTAAAAATGGTTTCTTTATTTATGGTATCTATATATGCTTCACTGACTCTCACTGACCTTATGTGATTTATAGTATGTCATGATTCAGTTGTCATGATACAACCACATTCAGTAGTTTTTATTGAGCCATGGGATACTAGATAATAATAATAATAATAATAATAATAATAATAATAATAAAGTTGGAAGGGACCTTGGAGGTCATCGAGCCCAACCCCCTGCTCAGGCAGGAAACCCTATACCATTTCGGACAAATGGCTG
This sequence comes from Azemiops feae, assembly GCA_023970755.1. Classification (NCBI taxonomy): domain Eukaryota; kingdom Metazoa; phylum Chordata; class Lepidosauria; order Squamata; family Viperidae; genus Azemiops; species Azemiops feae. The sequence continues at coordinate 70,947 of JALGBA010003104.1, read as the reverse complement.
TCCAGTCTCTTCTTAAAAACTTCCAGTGTTGGAGCATTCACCGCTTCTGGAGGCAGATTGTTCCACTGGTTAATTTTCTAACTGTCAGGAAGTTTCTCCTCAGTTCCAGGTTGCTTCTACTCGACTGTTCCATCCATTACTCTGTCCGCCTCAGGCGCCTTGGCGATATAGCTGACTCCCTTCTTTGTGCAACCCCTGCAAAAGATATTGGACTACTGATATCATGTTCACCCCGTAGTCCTTTCTTTTCATAAACTAGAACATACCATATTCCAGCAAAATGTTCTGATATGTTTAGCCCTCCACGGCCCCTAATCATCTTTGTTGCCCTTCTCTGCACTCTTTCTCGAGCTCTCAAATCTTTTTTAATCGTGGGGACCAAAAAACTGAGGCAGTATTCCAAGTGTGGCCTTCCAAGCATTGTAAATGGTATTAATACTTCACGTGATCTTGATTCTATCCCTCTGTTAATGCAGCCCAGCACTGCGTTGGCTTTTTTGGCAGCTGCAGCACACTGCTGGCTCATATTTAAGTGATTGTCCACTAGGATTCCGAGATCCCTCTCACAGTTACTACTATTGAGCAAGGTACCCCCTATACTATACCAAATACATTTGGTTTTTCTTGCCTAAATGTAGAACCTTACTTTTTTCACCATTGAATTTCATTTTGTTAGATAGCGCCCAGTGTTCAAGTCTGTCCAGGTCCTCCTGTATCTTATGTCAGATGTCAGAGAAAGATTGACTGAAGAAGGAGGAGTCAAAGGAGGAATTAGTCTGGAATCTCTATGTATGCACAAGAGGGTAAGATACGACCCCTCTTTGAATGCCTTATCTAATCTGGCCCAAGTACAAATTGACAATCTGGGAACATTCCTATGTTAGCAGGCATGAGCAATAAAAAATAGCTAATTGAACTCTTCATTGGTGAATTTGATTGTTTGCACCCTACATTAATCTTCTTAGACTGGCCATTTGCACCTGGTCCAGACTAGATAAGGTTCAACACCATTCAAGGAGGGGTCAGATCTCACCCTCTTGTGATTATGTAGATTCCAGACTAATTCCCCACTTGACTCCTCGCCCAGCTCAGCCAATCTCTTTCCGACACTATCCTCAGCATGATCCATCATGGAGCAAAAGTTCCAGGATGGCTACCGCTCTCCTTCTATTGCTTCAATGATGTCATCACAGAGCCGAACACTGGAAAATATGAGCTATCTCCCAGGAATTTACGAGATAAATTCAGAATGAAAGAGACAGCGGCAACAGTCATAGGGGACCATTGAAGATAAGAGGGATTTTTAAATGGTTGGTAGCAACATGCTTGATTTTAGGAAAAAACAAAATAGCTACTGTTTGCCTCAAGATATAAATGAAAAAAACACTTGTTTGATTGGCTGAAGATGCTAAGATTCTTCTATAGCGAAGTGTCTGAAATACACAGGGAATTTTCTTTTATAACTCCCTCTATAAACAAGTAAGTATTCTAATTATAAGAAAATAAAAAGCAGTTGTCTAATACAGCTGTTCTGTATTCACTTTGATATGCTCAAGTTGCTTTGGAGGAATATTAAAGAACTGTGAATGGAAGGGGTGTGTTTTGCTTCATTAAATACTTTAAAGTTCCTCCAGTTTGCAGCCTGTCCATCTGCCCATGAAAGCAGCAGCTATGAAGAAGTTGAAGTAAGGTTTTGCTTAATTCCCCAAAGAAAGTCCAGGATTATCAGAAGAAAAATAATTGAAGTAATAAAACTGAAGTGTTATTAAATAGATGTATATGCAATGTGAAAATTCCAGGTAATGCAAAGGAGGAGGAGGAGGAGGAGGAGGAGGAGGAGGAAATGATAACACACCTTTCTTTGTATTCAGGAGAGTGGGGGGAATGTTGTCTTAAAATGAATTCCTTGCATTGTCCAAAACTAGTCCTATAAATCCATTGCTTCCATTTTCAGATCACAAGATTTGGCTTCTTTCTCTGAGACCCCTCGCCATATGAGGGATGCACATCTAAGCAACTAACAACAATTTAATCCCACAGGTCTAATATTGGAGAGTTGGTATATTGGTGTCTCATCAAAAGTAGCCCAATATTTCCACTCTTGTCTCTAGATAAGACTCTGTCATTTTCAGATGAGGGAGAAAAAGACATAAAAGCTGAGCAAATTAGGACAAGCCAGCTATGAAAACATAAGGAAGATTTGTATCTTGATAAAGAGGCCACCACAGCTTAATAGTGGTGCTGTGACATAATGAATGAGTTTCCAGATCATGTTCAACTGGAAGAAGCCAAATACATTATGGTTTAGTGTTAGATACACCAGGATCATTTGCATTTAGCTGCTCGTGCTAGGTTGATGGGCTACTGATTCATAAATCTTTGGGTATCACTTAGAAATAGAGGAATTGTAGTTGGGACATAGAAGGAATAATAGAGTAAGAGAATCACAGAGATGGAAGGGACCTTGGAGGTCATCTAGTCCAACCCCCTGCTCAGGCAGGAAACCCTATACCATTTCAGACAAATGGCTGTCCAGTCTCTTCTTAAAAACTTCCAGTGTTGGAGCATTCACAACTTCTGGAGGCAGGTTGTTCCACTGATAAAATTGTTCTAACTGTCAGGAAACTTCTCTTAGTTCTAGGTTGCTTCTCCCCTTGATGAGTTTCCATCCGTTGCTTCTTGTCCTGCCTTCAGGTGCTTTGGAGAATAGTTTGACCCCCTCTTCTTTGTGGCAACCCCTGAGATATTGGAACACTGCTATCATGTCACCTCAGTCCTTCTTTTCATTAAACTAGGCATCCCCAATTCCTGCAATCTTCTTCATGTGTTTTAGCCTCCAGCCCCCTAATCATCTTTGTTGCTGTTCTCTGCCCTCTTTTTAGTTTATCATTCTAGATTTTATCTCCTGATGAAGATACCAGGAGATAAAATTGCACTGACCAATGCCCAAATCAACCATCATGCAGCTGTCATGTTCCAAAATCTTATTTTCCCACCACTGCACTTTTCTGAAAGTTATCCTGGCAATAAGGGGGGAAAAAACGTCACCTTGGACTTCATACCCACTGTGACTCAGTTGATTCCCGTCTTCATTTTTTTTTTTGTATCGCAAAATAAGATTTGCTCAAAAGCCTTCAACATTTCTGTGTCAGGCATCAGTGACGAAGTCTGCAAACGCAGCCCATAATCTTTTATGCCAGAGTTTCTTCTGCTGAAGCTCTTTATTGCGATAATCTGCAAATCCTTCTTGGCAACCTCTCTTACCCTGGACCACGAGCTGCCGTCCTTTTATGTCTGCATTTGGGACTGCCTTCCAATCAGCAGAGTCCTGGATTATTCAATCTCCCAATTATCAAAGGGAGACATACTAGCACAGTTGCTCTACAGATTCTGGGTTTTGATGCGCTAAGCTGACACATAAAGTCATTCCAATTTAAATAATCTGGAGAAAGAAGGGTAGCGCCAAAGCATCACAGCTTGATCTGCGGCGTTAGGGCTTCACTTGTCATATCATATTCCCCCAGCTTGAAAAGAAATATTCAGACGATCTTCACCAAAGAACCATTATGCCATTTCGGGCCGTCAGTTCTGAAGCAGCTTGAAAAACAGCTCAGTTTGAGCTCTTCCATCAAACAGATGGAAACTGTTCAACATTTTTCATTATTTATGCCAGCAGACCAGGGAACAATTCCATTTTTTTCCCCTTCAAAACCAGCTCCAATGATTTAAAACAATAAAAAGGAGACAAAAAAGGCCTAGGGAAAAGAAAGGAAGAATCTCTATTAAAAAGCATTAATCTGTTTTTTTTCCCCTGAACAGAGCGAAATATCTCTTCCAGTAATTAGTTGAAACCACTCTAAAAATCACAAGTGTTTCTCTTGCTGTGGCTTTAGCTTCAGTTTCTATGAATCAAAAAGCAACAAGAATGGCTAACTGAATCCATGTTTTCCATGTGATAAAACAAGAGAGTACAATATTTGGGGGTCCTTATTGACAGGGTGTTGGGGGTCCTTAGGGACAGGGTGAGGTGGGACACCACCACCCCAAACTCCAAAATACAGTGAATGAGATCTGGACAAAAGTGAAATGTTGTGGTCCAAAGGAGGAAACAATCCTTGAAAACGGAGACATTATTCTGTTTTAGTTTCTTTATTTTGCATTCCTTGCCAGGAGTTTTGCTACAATACTTCGGTACATTACAAAGCGGATGCCAGAATCTGGATTTCTCTGGCTTGCGTCTGTCTTATCTTGCTAACTCCTCCCTTACTTTACTGTCATGATTTACGTCTTCCAATTAGGCTGGAGGCCAAAGATTCACTTCCCTTCCCAATCTCCCGCTTTCTTCACAATTCTCCTCCCTCTGTCTTGTCATCTGATTTAACTCCAAAAATACCAAACAGTTCTGCATATCTTGTCAATGCAATAATATCCCATATTAACAGCGTTGACCTGAAATTTGTGTTCATTAACATTTGTAGAAATTTAAAGACCCTGCACTAAGATCTTTCTGTGTCTGTCTGTGTGTCTCTCTGTGTGAATCATGTAATCTGGTTACGGAATGCAACAGTTTTCTGGATTTGCCTAATGCAGTGGCTCCAATTTTACACATATACACTCCCTCCCCTCCCTTCAACACAACCCAGGATTAGCTTAGTTTGTATACTTCTTTCTTTCTTTATTTCATAGGACTTTATTTGATCTCATTCATACTCAACTGCAAGTAGTTAACAGCTAAATCATGCACATGATTTAAAAAACAAATCAGTAGTATAAAAAATAATGCGGTCGTGATGAGACAATCGTAAGATTAATTGTAATAATTTAATAAATGCAGGTGGTAGATTTGTAACTGGCTTTGTTAAATGAGCCCAAAAGTTTGCCCGGGAAACAACTTTGATCTTTTTTTTTTTTGAAAGGAGAATAGGGGTAATGTGTTCCCCTAATGAAAAAGACTTTTACCATTGATATATGTAGTTATTTAACATTTGGGTATGAAGATGAATCTGAAGGATACTCCCTGGTCTAGTAAAAATCAAAGCTGTTCAATCCACTGAGATGTGTTTGAAGAATCAGACAATGTTAGCTATCTATTGTTAGACCTGCTTATCAGATTCCCATTTCCCAGAATTATTTGCCATCAATTTAAACTTAAAAATATTTAGAACATAGAATAATAGGGTTGGAAGGGACCTTCCTCTTAATTTTGCTATTCCGACAATTCATTTGGTGTTGTGACATGCTCCAGTTCTGCAAAATCTTGCTCAATTCTGATTTTATACTTCTAGGCAAGACAAAAAAACAACGGATGGAAATTGATCAAGGAGAGAAGCAACCTGAAATTAAGGAGAAAATTCCAGACAGTGAGAACAATTAACCAATGGATCAGGTTGCCTTCAGAAGTTGTGGGTGCTCCATCACTGGAGGCTTTCAAAGAAGAGACTGGACAACCATTTGTCTGGAATGGTATAGGGTCTCCTGCTTGAGCAGGGGGTTGGATTAGATTATTCTGTTGATTACATGACTTGCTTATGCTGTCTTTTGTAGGGGAAGTGGTTTGTAGAATAAAAAATAATTGCTCAGCTCCCACCCGTAACTATGTTTTCCTAAATGCCTAGGAATCCAGTGGTTTGCTCCTATGAACCAACTGCTGCAGTTAGCCTTCGTGGTGTCCTCAACTGAAGGAACACAAGCCAGATCTCTTTATTTTCCTTCATTTGACTCTTCTATCTTTCTCCCCCTGCCATCATGTTAAACAAAGAAGACCTGAACTATTGATTGTTATCCCTGTTTGTCTGGTGTGTGTGTGTGCGTCAGATGAATGTGTGAGTTATAAAGCGTCTCCCGTGCCCTTCCCCACCCTTCATTTGAATTTACCCGTGTGGGCTTGTGTGTTTGTCCCGTGGACCCTGTCAGGAGCTATTGAGAGCATGGCAGTTGATGATGTCAA